>JAZGTJ010009887.1:0-14526 GCA_036877575.1 Botia almorhae | reverse complement strand
TGACAGATCCTAGAGACGCCATGTAGATGGAGAAGAGGAGTGGTCCAAGAACTGAGCCCTGGGGCACCCCAGTGTCAAGATGTTGCAGGTTGGACACCTCTCCTCTCCAGGACATTAGCAGAGAGTAGCGAAGTCATTAGCAGAGAGTGATGAGGATGGAGGTGGAGGAGGGGGACAGAGGAGGGAAGAAAATGTTTTAAATAGCATGTGGGAGTTAGAAGCGTTGTTAATTCTGTGATGGAAGTATGTCTTTTTAGCAGTAGTGACAGCAGAAGAGAAGGAAGCCAGAAGGGATTGATAGGACATAAGGTGTGCGGTGTCATTTGTCTTGCGCCACAACCTCTCTGCACCCCTGAGCTTAGAGCGATCAGCCAGCCACATCAGACAGCCAGGGAGCAGAGGGAGTAGTGCAGGCTGGCCTAGACGATAGTGGACATACTCTGTCTAGACAAGATGTCAGAGTAGAGCAGAGTGTGTTAGTAGCGTTGTCAGTATCAAGTGAGAGGAGTTTGTTAGGAGAAGGGAGTGCGGCTGAAATCATAGTGGAAAGTATAGTCTAGTGGGTGAGAGCGAGCGTAGGTTTTTGCGAAAGGAGACTTGAGTTGGGGTGTGGGTGGGTTCGGGAGTGATTTGGATTTTAAACTGAGGAGGAAATGATCCGATGTGTGTAGTGGAGTGACCAGTGTGTCAGTAGTAGCGCAGTGTCTAGTGTAAATGAGATCGAGCTGGTTACCGGATTTATGCGTGGCTGAGGTTGGCACTCAGTTGAGGTCGAAGGAGGCGAGAAGGGTGTGAAAGTCAGAAGCTTGAGGCTTTTCAACATGGATGTTGAAGTCACCAAGCAGCAGTAAAGGAGTGTCGTCATCAGGGAAGGATGACAGAAGAACATCCAGCTCGTCCAAGAAGTGAGCTAGTGGGCCTGGGGAGCGGTAGATGACAACCACATGACAATGAAAGGGATGAGTAATGGTAGTTGCATGTAATTCAAAGGAGGTGATTGCAGTAATAGATGGTTTTAGAGTGAATTTCCAGTCCTTAGAAATCAGTAGCCCAGTCCCCCCACCCCTTCCTGTCTGGCGGGAAGTGTGGGAGAAAGTGAAATTGGTGGAGAGGGCTGCATGTGTAACAGTGTCCTCAGGTCTTAACCAGGTTTCTGTTAGAGCCAGTAGATTAAGGTTAGAATGAGTAGCTATGGATGTGATGAAGTCTGCTTTGTTAACAGCAGACTGACAATTCCAGAGGCCCACCGAGAGAGTTAGTGGTGTATCAGAAGACGTATGTATAGTACAAAGGTTATGAAGATTGCGGTGCCTGTAGCGCACATTGTAAGATTTGCAAAAGTTAGTAATAACAGGGATAAGTAGACACATAATATAAGTGCAAGAGATAAGAGGTACAAAAGGACATTAAATAAAGAAAACAGTACTCAAGTGCTTTGCGGTGTCTTTGCTCGGTGGAGTTGCCCAGGTAGAGTCGCTGGTCTTTACACTCGTCGGTCTTCACACGAGGAGGGATGCCGTGACCGCTGTAAATACGTCCCTGAGGCTCACGCTGATTGAGGCCCTGAGGCTCACGCTGTCTTGCCACTCACTGGATATCTTGGTTCAATTACTAAGGTAAAACAGGTTGCAAATGGTGTTTCATGTTAATACCTTCAATTAGCACATTTTTGTTATTTGGATTAGTTCTTGACAAATTGTTTTTAAATTATGAAAGTATTTTTGCCATTTTGTTAAAGAAGGTACAAAATGGGTACAGGCAAAGGAGAACAGGGCATGACTCCAACCATACATAATTATTCTATGAGTTGGCGATTTCATATTAATTAAAATGATGTGCAATATTTTTAACTTTTTAAATTTTATGGACAAATATGTACACATTTTATTTTTAAACCTAATCATTATTAGGATGTGTTGGTTGTACACAATCAAATGCGAGAATGCAAGACAAACAAAAGCATACAAGACACAAAAGAATGAGAATGTATTAAAAATTCCATTATAGGGGGCTACACTACTCTGTTAGCTGAATGGCTGATCATTTTTCATCTGCAGCCCTGTTGATGTGGGTTGACGACTTTTTTGCCTCATGCAGTAAACCTACCCAATTTACACACCTTCTCTTTTCCTCTCATTGCTCTTTCTGTGAATTACACACATCTCCAGACTAAACACTGAAATGTGTGTATCCCCCCCCCCCCCCAAAGACCTGTTTTAGACAGAAAGATTTTAAAGTGGTGCACTGACAGAGAGTGTGTGAACAGTGGTTACTTATAAAGCAGCTCTGAAAATAAACCCTGTTTTCTTATTATATGGTTTTTTAATACCCATATTATTTTTCTCTTTGAACACCAAAACAATTGAAGAATCCTCCTAGCTGTTAAAATTAAGCTGTATTTAAAACTGTAATTTTTCTATAAAAATACATCTATGACCTCATTACTACTGCACAATTGCTTCTGTGTGTTGCTGTTTCAAAGGACTACATTCCTTGGCACAAGAATCGTAAGATAAATTATATAATTGTTTATATATTAAACCTTGCCAGGTATATGGAATAAGCATTTTATAAAAGCATCCAGCACTGTGAACAGCTTTTTGAGGCTTATTGCTTGTATAGCATCCTAAACACTGATCAAATCTATTGGCCTTGACCTAATTTCCTTTAATAAACAATCAGTGGCAGACTTCATTCTTAGAGAATTCCACCCAATATGTTAAGCTGCTCAAATCACAGCCACAGTATTTAAAGCAGAAAGCCACTTCCCACTCAGCATATATATTTGTTAGCTAGGGGTGGTAGGTATTTCCAAAATCTTTAAATAAATAAAAATATAAAAATTGGATAAAACTATAAATTGTATAAATCTGATAATGTTATATATCACAAAATAATTATTTTGCTAAAAATAGTTTAAAGTGATTTTTTGTAGTAAATGTTAAAGGGTGCAATAGCACCACCTAATGTGTTGGAGTGTCAACCAGCTACTAATGATGAATTATTTGCAATATTATCAGGTGTATTACCATGGTTTCAATAATCAAGGTTATTAATATCATGGTTATTGTCAGTATCGGTATATTGTGACACTCCTAGTGAGCACTAGAAAAATAATAATAAAGCTAATGCTAAATGCCCAACCCCCCCAATCCCCCAACCGGTGCGAAGAAAACAGTACTTATGAGTACGATGTTTGAATACTTCATTTATTATTATTATGATTATAATATTTATATGTACCAAGAAATGGGTACTCGCTTAAAAACACCTGAGGTTAATATAGCTGCAAGCAACAATTACAGGTTCAAACCCATCAACGACATTATGAGAAGCATTTGTGCACATCTCTGAAATTGCGAAAAATAAGAATAGTAAAAGCATTTAAAGAAAACGTTAAAAAACATTAAAACAATACAATGATTTACACTTAGAACATTTGAGTTTCTAAACCTTTGGCTTGTAAGGGGTTAAATGTAGTGTGTGTGTGTGTGTATATATATATATATATATATATATATATATACATACAGTATATATGTAGTATACATGCTGGCAGATAAAGTATATATGTTTTTCTTATCTGACACATTCTAGCTAATGTCAACATTAACGCAATGTCAACATTATGCAGCTTTATTTTACTTCATGAGTCTCTCTGTTAACCAATGGTTGATTTAAACCAGCTGTGTTAAATAAGGCAGACATACAGATACAGTACACGGATTTACAATATTGTTTCATTCATATACCTATCATAATTAAATATTAAATTAGTATGGGATTACTTTTAAACAGTGTGAGAGGCTTTTGGAAGCTTTCTGTCATTTTGTTTCATTTCCTTTCTGATAAAAACGTTAAATTATCTGCTTTAATTGAAGAGTCAGTATATTATTTCAGTTAAAATGTTTTCCCCTTTGTAAGGGTGTAGACAGTTGACCATCAGAAAAGCTTTCAAATTCTGAATGTGAAAAAACACCTTGAGTAAACTTTGTAAATTGTAAATACACTGAAATAAGGTTGTGTAGGTAAATTAAATATTTATATATCTATATACCTATAATATATACAGAATTAGACGTTAGAGATATTTATGGTTTCTGGGTATGCAACTAGGGCCCAACAAGGTAGCTGGTGGTTGGTTGCTGAGTCATTGCTTGGTGGTGCTTTGGTGGGTTCCTTGGCATTTTGAGTGGTTGCCAGGGTGTTGCTAGGTTGAAGTCATCATTAAAAGGACAGCTATTCTAAACTGTCCTTGAAGATGTAGAGAAATTAAGCAGAAGATAAATAATCTTCTGTTATTGAAACTCCAGATGCACACTTACAGTTGCCTGGGCCCATCCTGCTTTATCCAGTACCACCTGTGAGCTTCTTCGTTTCACCCTATTTATTTCTTATAATAAGCGCCCGTGCTATGAGCTGACATTCCCACTGACTTTTCCACAATTAATCATTTCTATAATCAAAAACCTACTGTTTTTGATTATAGAGACAGTGTGAGATGACAAACACAGTGCTGGACTGAAGAAACCTTAAGCTGGGTAATGAAACGTCCTCATATACAATTCGAAGAGCAGCTTTATATTAATCATGATGTCTGTCTGGACTTTACTGTAAATGCATGACATCCAGAATAAGAAAGCATTGTGGTGTATAATGCCATACTTCTACAAGGTCATTTTTGAAGCATGCTTTGTTTATTATGCATGGCATGCATATGCACTTGATTGTTCAGATAATTGTACATTTGCCAAAAGTGCAGTAACCAGAGTACAATGTGTAGAATAATATATCCCACAATGCAGTGCACTTAATTAGACTTTCCCAGTGTGATGAATGAATGGTCAATGAATGAATTGGACAATGGCAGAAAAAAAGAGGTCTGGAGTGGCGAGACTTTGAATCAGATTAAAGTACATTACAGTATACAGAAAACAGTATTCTAGTATTCTGTTTTGAATATAGCCTGTCTTACCCAGATACAGACAGCAACCCACATTGTATTATTAGAGTTCTTTTTAAAAAAAATGTAATGTAAAATGTTTTATTTACAAAGCAGGAATCAGAGCGCAAGACAGCTTTTTAAAATGTTTTTAAAAACTGAATGAAATTTACATGAATACACTCATGATTTTGTCCTATTTCCATCACTTTCATCATCTGAATGGATAATACCAAGCACAATAAAATGTTTTCTTTTTTTTTTAAGTAACGCAGAGCTGGGGTCTCTGTTGTGCATAGATGCCTTTCCTGTGTAGCTCAACTGGTAGAGCACGACATGAGTAACAAGTAAGGTCATAGGATAGATTTCCAGGGAATGCACATACTGATAAAACCAAAAAGCTGAACCCACTGTAATTTGCTTTGGATAAAAGCATCTGCCAAATGCCTCAATCTGAGTGATGTGGCTGGGAACCTTAATTCACCTGTGCATAAATCTAGTTTTATAGCTTTTGCATTCAAATGTGTCAAAAGTGCCAAAGCCAAGCTAGCTACCATATGTAACCCAAGCTACAGATGTTTTGCATACCCATCTTTGTCAAACAAAAACTTTAGCCGTTAGGCTTTATCAGTTTTTCATTTACCATTACCATTTAATCGTAGCGTTGGCTAGTACAATAGAATGTATTGGACTGTTGACTTCTAGCTAGCAGGAAGACAGACTACTGCTGCCTCCATTTTAAATCTGACAGGTTTATCGGCAGTTAATTTATTACTATAAGGCATGTGTGACCTTCTGAG
Source organism: Botia almorhae (assembly GCA_036877575.1). Classification (NCBI taxonomy): domain Eukaryota; kingdom Metazoa; phylum Chordata; class Actinopteri; order Cypriniformes; family Botiidae; genus Botia; species Botia almorhae. The sequence goes on along the minus strand of JAZGTJ010009887.1, from coordinate 8,784 downwards.
GCCAGCTGGAGGAAAGTTCTTTGATCTGACAAGTCCAAAATGGAGCTTTTAGACCACCAGACTGCATTACATGTTTTGCATGAAAACCTCACAGCATCACAAACAGACCATCCCTATCAAGAACACAATGAACCCAAGCATAAAGTCAAAGCTACATGACTTATAAACAACAAGCCTAGTGTTCTGGATTGGCCTTGTCAGAATTTAACTGTGATTTTATGGGTGGACCTAAAAAAAGGCTGTCCACTAATACTAATAATATATATTTATTATATGAAGTAGGCACTGAAAGATGTTATGATTTTAGAAATTATCTGTGTATTATCTGAAGTGACTGAAACTTTGACTTGAAATACAGACATCGGTTTTATCTCTTATTGTCTTATGCTTTTTACTCTCTACTATCCTATATTCTATTCTACTTTTATTAATGTTGTTTAATTCTTGAGTCTGTAAGTGTTAAGCTTTCCTGTAGCTCAGGGGTTTGAGCATGGCGTTAAGAACGCCAAGGTCATGGGTTCGATCCCAGGGATTGCACATACTCAATTTATAGTGATCAATGTGTAGTATAATGCAATGTAAGTCGCTTTGGATAAAAGCGTCTGCCAAATGCCTAAATGCAAGTAGGTAATGGTCTCCATCTCAAAGTTTTCAATAGTGTCGCAAAACAGTGTTGTGAAACAGTTACTTTCCACTGTCTCTCATGTAACAACACTGATTAAACTTCTGCTGGTCAGACGAAGTCAGACAGAACATTGAGAACACAACTAAGATTATTCAATAAACTGTGCTCATTTCATTCCATCATCACTTTGTCTCCTGCCTGCTGTTCTTCCACCGAATCTGCCTGTTGAATAGAAGTGTTAACTCACAACAGTTGACTCTGATTAACAAACAAAAAGTGTCTAGTGAGACCTAGTGAACTGGACCCGAACCTTGGGTTTGGATCTATCAGCACTTTCTCACCATAATCACCAAAACAACTGATGAAATGCAGATTTTTAGGGCAGAATATGACAACACAGTAAACAAGGAGCCATACGGACAAAGAGCAGCTGCACCACTGGGACTAGAGACATGATGGCAGACCTTACGACAGACTGCTTATTATATCTGTATTAATTCACATGCTGCTTGTCAAAAAATAACATCAGTAAAGGTTTTCACTTCTACATCTAAACGAGGCAATAAAGAGGCCAAAAGCTTTCTCTCACACATTTTATTCAAATGCAAATAACAAAGACTTCCATTTAAAAAAGGGTTACTTAATACTAAAAATAATAGTGTTCCAAGTAATGATGTTTCATTTGGTGTCCAAATGGAGAGCAATGATGACCTACATGTTATATACAGTTATGTATATGATGAAAGGATATCAAAATTAACAAATTTCTTATTTATCAACCTGGGTGATAAGTTGTACTACCACTAAATAATATCACAAAAAATTCAATTATAATAACTCACCTTCATGTTGTTACAAACCCACATCTTTCTTCCATGAGACACAGACGTTACACAGAGTGTCAGGGACTGCAGCGAACAGATCCAGAGAATATAAATGGTGACCGAGGCTAACAGTCCTTAACATTCTGCATTTTGTATTGTGTAGAAAGAAGAGCATTTGGTCATTTGATCTAACGTAGTAAGATTGATTGATCCTCTGTGGACAGACCCCATGTGGGAGTTTGGGGGATATTATACACCTCAACCATTTTAAGGAAATGAAACAAAGGCAACAGAGAACAGGCTGATGCATGGGTGAACATAAGGTGAGCACAGACCCTCCATTTTTAGTCTTTTGTAGGTCACAGTTTGGTATTGATTCTTTTGTAAGAACGGTGCATCCTAGAAGGTGCATCCAAACACTATCACCTTAGAATATCAATTACATGCAAATCAAGATTAAAGAGCTATTTGATCCACTTTGTTACAAATGTAGAAACAAGATAGATGTCTTAAGAACCATCTGAACCCATGTAATTCAGTTAAAACTTTGTCTTACTGATCCTGTCCATTACTCATCTTCATAGAGGACTTCATCAATAAGAATATCATGGTCATCCACTGGGACCAGAGTACAAAGCTGCTCTTTGAAAGCTAAGGCGATGGTGTATGGCTTTTCAGTCTGGCTCTTCCTGCAGCGCTCCAGATATGTGTCATAGTAACCCTTTCCTCGACCAAGCCTATTCCCAGCCACATCAAATCCCAGGCCTGGCATGAGCATAAGATCTAGTCCTCCTGTAACCAAATCAGAAAAGCAAGGCAGTGATCAAAATATATACTTGTATATATAAAATGTATATATTTTCTCAGTGGCTATTACTTCTAAAGATCACACAATTTGACAATATAAGAGTAAAAAAGGCTTTCCTGGTTGTAAATAGCACCTGTGGCTCTGCACATCCAATTTAATAATGTCAATGTTAAAAATGAATAGCTGACTTTTATTTTTAACAAGATCTCTGATCATTTCAGCCTAATCTTAACAATTTGTATGGCACATTTTAACACTGATTGTTTTTCCAATCCAAATTGCAATTCATACTTTGCAAAGAGACATGTATTAAAGGATGGAGCAACTAAAAACTATATTTGACATGACAGAAACTTTTTGCATTTTTGAATATAGCAGCAGGAAATAAACTGGGCTGTTTTTTTAGGGCCAGTGAAAGTGTTTGTTTGTAAATATATTCTGTCTATTAATATTAAAAGAGGCATGTTTTTAATTGCAAAATATACTGATCAATACAACAGTTCAAGATTATGGCCTTGCTATTGATAGTAAGCTGTGCACTTCTAAGGTAAAGAGATCTTGATGCCCCTGGTGGTTTTGTCTGGTATTACACAAAAACTAAGGATTCTCTTAAAACGTGAACCTGAATTCTGACATGCTGGCTTTCTCATAAAAGGTTATGTGACCTATGCACAACCAATGAACAAAAACTCATTCGCCTCGTTGCGCCATGACATAAGCCTTAATGTTAAGAATTAAACACTAGCTATAATTTTAGAATGAGACTGTTTAGACACTTTAATGAGCTTCTACTAAAGTATGATTCTATATTAATGGGTAATTTTCCAATTCAGACAATAAAGGGTATTTAACATTGACTTAAGGTACCACAGCTCTCTTTCCCCATATCTTTATCTTTTCCATCTCTTTATATTATCCATTTATTATTGCGATTATAGCGATTATTGCCAATCCCAGATTACAATCCTCTGGAAGTAAAATGGTTGTGATAAAACACTGGGATCTCCCACTGGGTATTCCTTCTCCAGGTGAAAATGCAAAAAAAAAAATGACACTGTGTTTTATTACTGCAGATAAAGAACACACTTTCATTTTTTTTCTCAGTGACAAACCTTTAGTCATCATGCAGATAAAAAGTGAAAAAAGTCAAAGATATTTTGCTGCTCTCAGTTTGGGGAATTAGTTAAACTATTACATCTTAACATTAAAATTTACAGTTGATTAACAATTTGACTAACAATCAAATGATCCTAGACCATCTAAAATAAAAGCTTTATGTATTATTAAATCATACTGTAACTTTCAGGCCTCAACAATTCTTCTCCATACAAAATTAGACATTTATTGAAACGTTGCAAAACATTGTGATGTCAAAAAGATGCAATGCCACGAGCATGTATACACATCAATGACATTATTGCTCAGTGTAAGGTTTGAAGAAGAAAGCTGGATTGAGGTAAACTATTATTCCTAAAGGCCAGGTGAACTAACAACATGAAAGCAAAATGCACCAAACCTTGTGCTATTTCTGCTATAACCAATTGATGAGTAGCTGAAAATATTTAAGACGATTCCTAATCATTTAAATCTGCCACACACTATAACTATACATATAACTTTAAGATTAGTTACTGGGGCAAATAAAAGAGCCCATTACAAACTTTTTAAGATACTGTAATTTCTATCCAACTCAGTTCCCTCCTTCAATATAGTATGCAGCATTAAGTGAAAGTGACCTATTCGTCAGAATATGGTAACCCATACCTGAAATGTGACCTCTGCATTTAACCCATCACTGGTGAGGAGTGAACACACACTGCAATTCGTGAACACGCACACACCCGGAGCAGTGGGCAGCACGTTACTGTGCCCGGGGAGCAATTGGGGGTTAGGTGCCTTGCTCAAGGGCACTTCAGTTGCAACCCCATAGTGCTGGAATCAAACCAGCAACCTTTTGATTACAAGCCCAACTCACTAACCAGTAGGCCACAACTTTATTCCCCAATCCAATCAGCAAGAAAAGTAATTGCACATCTCTCATCAACAAAACGCACAATTTGAGGTACGAACAGCTAAAGGGTTAAGGGTTTGATCAAATGCCTCAAATATGAGCAGTAATAGTCATGCCAGTAAATAGTTCTTAACAACAGACACTATTATATAAGTTTGCATCTAATAAACTAACAATAAGGTGTGCATCTGTGTTGCAACTTCCTATATAACAACTGCATGTCTGATAGCCTCATTGCATGTTTCACTATACATACACAACGACACACTTGTGTCTCTAAGATCAGTTTTAATGTTGCTCATTGCAACCGGATTACAAGTGTTTGTTGGAGTCACACAAAACTTTGTTGATTTACAAGCAGCACCATTTGACCTTCAAGACGACAGTAAAAAATTGAATGTTGTTTGTGGGATTAAATGGTATTGGAGAGCTCCAATCAAACACACCAACAGATGAAGGCAATGAAGGACACTGCAGTGGATTTAAACCATTCAGCCTTGTTAGCACTTAGTGTCACAGTGATGTACTACCAATACGAGCATGCAAAGATTGCCTAGCGCACACTAACACAAATAAAGCTTGTCGCTCTATCAAACGCACAAACCTAATGCCCTGACCTTTTAATCTCAACATCTAGTCTGGGCTTTCTTTAATGTCTTCTATTTGGCAATAGAGCCACATTTAAAGTGAAGATAAAACAGAATTCACAACTCATTTTACTTTTGTAATTTGGTGCATTTCGGGGTCAAACAAGGTGTGTGTTGGATTTTATTCACTAGTAACTGTTTGGATTGTGAAAAGTGAGTGTTACAATCCAGAATGGAGCCAAACCTGAATGCCAATTTCCAGGCAACGTTCAACTGCCCTTGTGAACACCCACTTCTGAGAAGGTCATTTGACCAGAATGTAGAAGCTGTAGATCAGGTTCACTCTCATTACATTTTTTAGTGGATAAACAATTACATTAAATGAAAGATTACAATGACAAATGTTATTTTTTTTTGTAATGCACTGATGAAACAAGCATAACATTACCCAGAACGTGCAATAAAACTTTTACACAAACTACAGTAGATGTTCTTTATTGTTCTCTCAAAACTAAATTAATAATCATGTGACCTTTGATTGGCATGATAAGATTTGGATTATCTACATATCCTGAAAAGCCTCTTTCTAAAAAAAATAACTGTTACAATAAAATAAAATATGACTTCATATCTTAGGTCAAATTTAGTAAATGTGCCCTGCATACTGCCTGTCTAAAAATCAGAAAAAACACATCTACAGCTCATGTATTACATATATACAGTAAGAAGGGACAATTTTGGTTTCAAGCCGACTTTAAAGCACCACAGGCAAAAAAAAGTGACAGGACATCTTGAGCACAAGGTGACTGTTACATGCTGTGGGAACACATGAACGTGTGAAACTCCATCCTCACATGCCGAGACTGTTTAGTGTGATTACACCCCTACTCGTGTACCTTGCAGATAGAGGTCCCAATTTCTGTTTTATTTTCTCCTGTCCACTATCTCCTTTTCCCCCTCTCATGAATTGGCTTTATTACTCATATACGCCAGTATGCCACTTAATCTATCTCTTTCTAAAGCATGCAGGCTTCACAGCCTCTAATCTCTGACTTATTACTCACAAAACAAGGATGAAAAGCTTTGGTCCACTGTCCTGAAACATACTCAGTTCTGCCTAGTATAGCCTGCCTGATTTTCAAACACAATAGATGACATAACAGAAATAAAGCATAGTATGTTTACTTTGGTTGTGTTTCAAACAACATTGTTTCTGCAGTTTATACTATATGTGCTGTGAAATGTATGTGACCTCTGTATGCATGAAACACCCAGACGATCTACTGCCTTAACCAAGACGTGCAGTACACAGCAGAACACACTGTGACTACTGTATCCCACAATACAATGTGCACAACCTGATTTTTAACTGTCACTGGGACAGATAAATCAGAAGTAATGTTGTGCATTTTTTTATTGGAAAGCCAAATGTTCTTGGACTAGAAAGCCAAAGAAATATAACTCAACAATTACCAATAATAATACAATTAATAAAATAAAATAAACAATTCAATCATTGAAATACTTAAAAATACAATGCAGCTTTAAGTAACAAACTAAGCTAATCTAAATCAGATATGAGGCTAAAAATAACTGGGATAAGAGCGCTATCTAGTGGCCATAAAGAACAACCTTTCCTTGCAACATTACCGTATTGTAAGCTATTGACAGCTCTACATGAGGTAAGACAAGTTGCGTTGCCTTAGTTCTCCAATAAAAATACAAATACATGTCCAATACCAGTTTTAGTTCATATATAGTTGAAACTTATGCACTCTTTTGTTGTGGTCATTACATATAGCCATAGTAATTACATAACCACTAAAACAAATAGTAATTATATAACCACTGATACAGCTAGTAATTCTATAACCACTGAAAAACACAATATTCTAGTGGTTTTAAACTGCTAAAAAAGTAGTAGATTGGCCACATGGCCTTTGAGGTCAAAAGAAAAGACAAATAACAGGAAGTGTTTTTTTATTTATGTTGCTATTCTAATGATCAAGACAACAAGTTCTTAAACTGTAATATAATCATGACTGTATTATAGTCCTTTAACCAACCTGCTGTCAGGGCCTCCTCTCTGCTGTTAGCGCTCTCATCACCCGGCTGCCGGATGTTCCATGAGGTGAGGGGCAGGGTGTTGATGTCCTCTAGATCATTTAGTCGCAGCATGTCCATATGACTGCTGTTGCTGAAGTATCTAGGGATGAAGCACAGTTTCCCTCTCCTAAAGATATCCTCAAGGATATCCTCAGTGCGGACCTCATCGTGCATGCTTAGGAAGACAGCGACACGCTGGCTAGAAAGGTATTTGGGATGTTTGAACAACTAGAAAAGAGATTATCTGTTTGTTAATAAAAATACTATAAAATTGAACTTGATTTGTTACATGCTTAATGTAAATGTTTCTTTACTGCAAACTACCATTACATTCAATGAAAGATATTTAAACTGATCAATTCATAAACTGTTAACTCATAATTTATAAATGAAAAGATTACAAACAATCAGAATAGGTGTCATATCAGAATTCAGAATCAGACTTCATGGACACAGCTCTAACAAAGCGTGTTCAACATCATCTTGTCATCAGCTTTACATAATACAAAAAAATACAAAACGTATTTGAACACTTGCATCAATGACATTTATATATACGTCCCAAAAACAAAAATCAACTCTTGGTTATCATGGCATCTTACAAAATTTCTGAAAGTATCTTATGGCTGAGATTGTGGAATAAAAACAATTACCAATTTTTTAAAAAATACCATAACGTATTTCTACTTTGTTTCACTTTATGAAAAAGCATTTACGAAACAAGATTTCCTTTGATGTTAAAATTGTGCAAGAGATGGATATATGACACATACACTTTTACATGCGACTTAAGTGTCCAAATACTGCACTGTCTAAAATGCAATTTATCTGACTAGGTAATTCTTCAATGTACTAGATCCGTAGACTACATGAAGAAACCCAGTAATGTGTATTTGACAGCCCACATTTCTAGGCCACTCATAGGTTTAGTCGCTTAACTATTAAGTGAATCACATTTACCATTTGTGAGACAACCCGAGACTGTCGAAGTTTCTCGTGATCACTCATTGCAGCCACTCGCTTCTTGATTTCTTTCCTCAAAGCTTGCTTTGCAGCACGCAGCGCTGCCATACTGCGAAGCCTTAATTCTGGACTGCTTTAAACCACTTAGACTAGACAAAACACATTTGACGAAGCGATCAAAGAAAGCATTGCAGCAGCTCAGTTAATAATTTACTCGTGATTTTACAGCATTAACAACAACATCAGTGGAATCTGTATGTGTGTTTAATCAATGATTACTGGATCGATTCGCTGTCCTAAGTGGGCGGGACTAAGTTACTAAGTCACTTGTGTACAATTTTCCTTGGCGTGGGTGTGTTTGTGCTTTGGTTGCTTCTACTGACTGTTGATCTTTTTAAATACATATTCTGTATTTATAAAGTATTCTGTATTTATTCTGATGTTTGTGAAAAAAGGTAAATTACTTTCTTTTTATAATTAAAAAAACGTCTTAATTTAAAAGCTCAGTGATTCTTGAGATCAGGGACAAAACAGGTTTTGATTTTCTAAAAAAAATCTTCATTATTTTAAAAACCAGTGTACACATATATGTTAAATGAGGGTTTGGCTATGTAACCATGTTTTGGAACAATCTCCCAGTTTAAATTTTTTTATATAAATTAGAGGTTTGCCGGATCAGCCCTGGATTTTTGTCAACACCATCAGACACATAGAAATATCTATAAAATTATTTTTAATTAAGTTATCACAGATATTTATGTTTTTAAATGAATCATATCACCTTTTAAAGGTTAGATTAATCAATGTTTAATGATTGCGGTTTAGGTTGTATGGACTAATCAATTTATCATTTAATTTCC
>JAZGTJ010009886.1:0-18792 GCA_036877575.1 Botia almorhae | reverse complement strand
CAAGCTGTACATGTCATGAACACTTAATGTCATAAACACTTCCTATATGCACAGTACACACAACACCATCATACATTATTTATTTGCACATATCACCACACCTATACATACTCCCGTTACCAGTTCACACCTGAATGTCTATATGTCTATATTACATTTTGTATTTTTGCCATTTGTACACTGTTCTGTATATTCTGTATATTTCTATTTTTCTGTATATTTGTATATTGTATATTTGTATATACAATATTTGTATATTGTATATTATTGTTTTTATTACCTGTCTTGTCTTGTCACTGTATTTCTGGTGCACTGTAGAGCTTCTGCCACTAAAACAAATTCCTTGTATGTGCAAACATACCTGGCAATAAAGCTGATTCTGATTCTGATTCTGAAAACTCAAGAATCGTTTCACTACTGCATCCATATTGCGTCACCCAGACCCTGAATTATCTTTCATTGTTAAGGTTGATGCTTCAAATATAGGTGTAGGAGCCATTCTATCTCAGCGACATGGTATGCCCCCCAAAATGTATCCCTCGAGGGGGCTGCACACCCTTTTACTGTAATCACTGATCACAAGAATTTAGAATACTTGCGTTCAGCTAGACGTCTGAATCCATGTCAAGCAAGATGGTCTCCGTTCTTTACTAGGTTTGATTTCACAGTCTTCGCGGAATTTTATAGAACTCATCCTGAGAGGCCGGCCCCTCATTCCAGAGGAAGACCCCGGCGTCGCTTTCCCCTCGCGCCAGAAGCCGCTCGCAGGGGGGGCTCTGTTACGGAGAAGGTTGTAGCTCCTCCTTTTGGCCGCCAGAGGGAGCCCTCGCCAGAATACTAGTTTCCGTTCTGAACTACATTTCCCATCAGCCCCCGTACCTAGGTCTGATGACTTCCTGTTTGGCACCTAAAGCCCAGGATCACTCACCACTCTGTGCGATGTCTTGTATTGCCATGAGCTACAATTCAGAGTGTTTTCCCGGACTGCTTTCCCGTTACTATTAGGACCATTTATCTTTTTTTACTTTTTGCTGCCTGCCTCTTGTTTGTAATTCGGACATTGATGTTGTTTGTTTGCTGCCTGCCTCGACCCTTGCCTGTGTTCTCGTTTTGATTCTGTCTCTTCTACATTACTCTCTTTGCCAGTTTTTGACCATCATCTGTATATTAATTATTCTACCTGTTAAAGAGCTGCATATGGATCCTGCTGTGTCAGCATCTTCGTTACAGTATTACTAGATTAAACAGACCTTTTGAGATGATCAGATTTAAAGTAAAACATGATTTTGTTAACTTTCTTACTTGTGAGGACCACTAGTCAGATAGAGAGGGGAGGTTGCGTTTGTGCAGGGATGTGCCAAGAATACCAGAAGCTAACAGAGCCAGCTACCAACCAATGTCTATTGCCTTATGTAATTTAAGAGTTAGGCACTGCACTGCTTTTTCTGTAAACCTGCTTTAAATCGTGTGCATTGTGAAAATAGGGCTAGGGTGAATACAACTGACAACTGTTCCTCACAATTGTATAGGTATAGGCAACACTGCTACATTGCTTCCTCACCCAACACACACACACTCTTCACCTTCACCTCAGATGCTCTCCTGCAGAGTTGTGCTGAATCACAAGGATTTCTAAGCTCAGAAACACGATCATCCCAGAGAAGTGCTGCGCACAGGAAAATTGACTCTGCGGTACCACGTATTTATGATGCATTTTAGAACCAAATTTTTGTATTCTAAACATTTTGTCAAAAGCTTGAGTAATTAGCTTAGTCAGTTAGCATTGAGGTCATCGATATGCTAGTATACAAAAATAACAATAACAGATAAACATTTAAAATATATAGCCTTGCTCTACTAGGAAATAGGACTGAAATATTGACACATCATCATATACTCTGTAGACATCATCTCACTCTGTAGAATCTTGGAATCAGGCAAGTAGACTAGCATTGATATGGTATGCTCGTCTACTATCAGGCAAGTAGAATAGCATTGGTATGATTGGTATCACATTGTCTGGTCTCCAAGTTGTGTCCAATGTGATCGTGCAAGTTGTGTGCTTTTATAGTGTTGTGCTGGTGATTAACGGGATGACAGTCAGGTGTGCGTGGTTTGAACTCCGGTGTCTGTGATCGTTGATTGGCTGAAGAGCCTGATGTTTCTTTGACAGCCCCATTATAAATTAGTGTGTTAAATTAACTGTGTATTTTCCCTGTGCAGTAACGGCAGACTTACAGTTCTGTACAGAACTGTACCACCTTACAGAATGCAAGGAGTAAAGTTGATCTTGCATTTACCTCCATACTCACATTTACCTCCACGGGTATGGTCTTGCATTCAGACAGACCAGTAGATAAACGCATTCTCAGCTAACATGGAATGTTTTCAGAATGTTGACATTCTCTGAAAGTTCTGCCATGTCATCCAAAAACATTCTTGCAGTAATGTTAGTAGAACTTTGTTTAATGTTATTAAAATTATGGTATTGTTAGTGGAACGTTTTAAATGTTTGAATAATGTTCTTATAACCAAGCCAAAATACATTTTGACTGTTCCTAGAACTTTTGAAATTAGCATTTTTATATTTTTGCTATTTAATGAAAACCTAAGAGAAACGTTTTATAACCTACAAATGTTGGCTGGGTTGCTATTAATTATTTATTGGGCTCTGTGATGATTTTTAAAACAACAAGAAACATTTTCAAATGTCCAAATTGTTCCTTTGATGTGAAATCTTGATGATGGTCATTCTGTTGAGGAGTTCTGTTATAATAATTATATAGGGTAAATTAAATCAGTCCTCTCAGTTTGCTCAAATGCTCAGCTGGAACTATCAGAAATGTACTGAAAAGCTTTTAGCACAGCAGCTTCTTTTCAGTGATTTGCAATTCAATCCAATCTCCTCCAAACATGAGTCTATTTAAATAGTGTGCCGGTATTCTGCCTCAGATACATGTCTTCAAAGAGAACGCTGACAATGCAACTTCTGTACAGGAGCAATGTGTATGTGGGCTTTCTTAACCATATATCGGGGATAAATTTGTACCCAAAAGTCAGCAAGACCTGACAAATCTGAGCAAAACCTCCTTTTGGGGATTTCCTCATTTGTAAAAAAAAAAAGAAACACTAAAAATATAGTTAAGTTTTTTCAAAATTGTAAAAATGAAAAAGGTTTTCTGTTAGGGTTAGGTGTTTATAACTAGCTGTTTATTAAAACAACAGAAGTCTATGGAATGTCCCCATTTAGATATATAAGTAAATGTAAGTGCATCTGTGTGCATATGTGCATGCGTGCATGTGTGTGTGTGTGGTTTTGCTTTGACTCAGAGGTTTCTATATCAGCCTGTACTCAGAGATAGAGGGTTTATGTAGGAAACTTTTTCTCCTACTCAAGTAAATTCACTGTGTCACTCTGAATTTGCCCTTTTAACATCGCATTATTCTATCTTGAGTTTTCTTATGTAATTTTTTTTCTCCCTAAATAGTTCTAATCTCTCAGTTGCCTCCACTTGTGTCACACTGTAAGACATTTGCATGTGAGTTTAAAGTATATTCCTGACTATTACTTTAATTTTACATAAATATTTACAGTTCCACAGTTTGTTACAATTAATGCAATTGTATGCTGTGATTACACAGTGAAAAGGGCAGGAAGTGTAATTGTTTATATATTTACGTATGAACTGTGTGATGTCCAGTTCTAATCAATTATACTGTTGCGCTTTTCTGTTACTCTTTGCTGTTGTATTTTGCTGCTGTTGTTACTTAGTTACTCCACAACTTTGTTTTGTAATGTTCAGGTTGCAAGTTTCTCAAAGTTATTACAGGACATAGGAGGTCATCACTAAACATAGCTTATTTTCTTCATGTAACGCAAAGTCAGCAAAACATAGACAAATTTGAGCAAAACCTCCTTTTGGGGATGTCCTCATTTGTAAAAAGGCTATAAAAATATATTAAATCTTTTTTTTGATAATTGTAAAAATGCAGACTGTTTTTTGAGTTAGGGTGTAGATTAGGTTATTTTGTTTTGTAAGTTTGTAAGTTGTGTATTAAAACAACAGAAGTCTATGGAATGTCCCCATTTAGATACGTAGAAAAGTAAATGTGTGTGTGTGTGTGTGTGTGTGAGAGAGAGAGAGCGAGAGAGAGAAGGAAAACGAGGGTGAGAGTTTGTGTTTGATTAGCTGTCTGTTATTGCATGTGCGTGTGTGTGTTTATCCCTTTCACAGTGAGCAAGGCGAGTGGGCGACAACAGCAACTCGTCTGCCTATGTTGTTGCATAGCAGACATGCCTCACACTGCACGATATTACTCATTTCCTTAGCCCTGTGTACATGCACACACACACACGCACAAACTCTCACACTTTTTCACAGTCAGCCTCGTAGCCCTTCGACATGTGGCTGTACAGTTTGTCTGCTGTATTTGCTCACACTGTTGACTTATTGGCATGTCTACAGTCATGTCTGTGTGTTTGTAGGTCTGTTGCGGAGATGCAAGTGTAAAGGACTGCAGGAATAAGTGGCTTCACACAGAGATCTGCTCATCACAGCCTAGCAAGGTCAGTCACATCAGGTTAGCACCGCTTCGGAAAAATCATCTGCTGCATTGAGCTAAGTTGCACGTTCAAGATTTTATGTTCTGTAAAATCAGTGCATGTGCTTTCAGCTATGTTTAAAAGTTTATGATTTATTTAGTTGTGGTATTTCTTTGGCTGTTTTTAGTCATCCAGGATCGTATGTTTATGGCATTTGCGATAGTTTTGTGGGGTGTAGATGGCACTTACGATCTGCTATGTTTTGTCAGCAGTCAGATTCACCTCTTAAGGAGGTGTTAGACCTTCATGTGATTCAACATGAATGAAAAGTGTCTCTTAGACAGAGCTGTCAGAGGGAGTGGACAACTGAATTTCCATTGTGCGGGAGCTGTGGGCAAGTAAACTTACTAGCTCTACTTCCCAAGGTTTACAAAGGTTGTCTCATTTAACCATGCAATTAAATTTAGCCTGATTTTAAACCAGCTTCGCAAGCAGCTTTGGCTGCAATGCACAAATAGACACATTGATCTGCTGTGTTTTCTGTAAGGTTAGTTTGTATCGATGTTAGTTTTTCTCTATTTAAAGTAAGTAAAGCACCCTAATTGCTCTTTCTGAAGGCTAGATAATATCTACAGCGTTTTACAGGTATTAAGTTTGACAGCCAACACAGTAATTTGTCTTCTCAGACACTACTTCTGTCCATTTACCCATAAAACATTGTTTCTCTTGTCTACTGTGAATTTCAGTGTAAAGCTCATTATCGTATATGATCTAGAAACATTGTGTAGAAGTCTTTCACAGCAAGCAGGGATTTCAAACATTTTTGTGGTAAACACTGTGGCTGATGAAGGCTTATAAGCCTTCAATGTATTTGTAACAGTATATATATATATACAAACAGAATGTATAGGGATGTTTAGGGATGTGCAGTATAATTTCTTTTTTTTTTCTAATCGCAGAGGAAAAATAGAAAATACAAATTTATAGAATGTTTCCTGTGCAAACAAATCATTGCACAGATGACTGTATAGTTGTTCTATTTTGTAACTTAGACATAGTGTTAACATGTAAAAAAAGGAAAATGTATGCCAGGCAATAAAAAAATCATCTGTGCTTTTGTATATTGCATTTTTGTGTATTGTTGTATGCTGGTGTAACATGCTTATGCTTAAAGTCACATGAAATCAAAATTGAACATTCCTATTTTTTATGGAATATCGCAGTGTTTGTTATAATTGATTTATCATTTTATAATTTTTTATAACATCATTTTATTTACAGTTAACGCACCCTCTTAACCTCTTAATCTTTAATCAAAAATTTACCCTCCCCTCACAAACAGCATCTCTACTCTTGATGATGTGGCGCAGCACAAGGGCGGGGCTATATTGACTGTCCAATTGACTGGGGTAGTTTCAATCCCTCCAACTTCAAATGATCCAATCCAACATTTTTTTTCTATTTTCAGAAGCCTTTTCACTTAAATGTAACAAGGAAAATAAAGATCATCACAACTCCTGTTTTGAGCTGACTTTAAGGATGTCCATGCACTCTGAGATAAAACAAATGTTATGTGCAGTTTCATATAGGATGTATACTACATATATAGAAATATGTAGTGATACATACTCTAAATAAACACAAGGTTTTTTGTCTTATGAGGAACCTTGACAATGTTCAACTCATAGACAATGCTCATGGAAACATGTATTGTGCAAATTATTTACATAAATTAAATTATTATGCACTCGATTTTACATTTTTGATTTTAATCAAATATAAATATTTTATTGAAATATGAATTTTCCAAATACTCTGATTTAATTATTTGACTGTACATCTCAACACCCAACTGTTTTATGAATTATTTGTCTTATTTTTAGGCGTATTGCAAAATACATTTCCCAAGAGAATCCCTATATAACCTGCTCAACCTTCTTTGGTCACTGTAGATGTATGGACTTAGTTTCCATGGCAACAACAGCAGGGTATCAGGTTCAGTTTGTGCAGACAGTGTGATAGACAGAGGCATTGAAAAGAAGACCAAATGTGCTAGCAGCAATGTGCAGTAAAATTAAAGTGTCTAATTTAGAGACACCAGAGAAACTCCTCCACATGATGCTCTGAACGAAACCAGCTTGTCTGAACAGATTGTTTGAATTACGCTTGTCTTTCGCCTCTGCACAACCTACACTTAACTTATGGGCCCCTACAGTAAAACAGTGAACGAGAGGTTCTGAAACAAGTCACAACTTACTGAACAATGGCAGCCTTTCTTCTCACAACTGCCATACGACCATGCCATGTTTGTGTGGGTGAGAAATGTTTGTCTGAGATTTTGAGGGTCAGTTTGTTTTGTGTTTGTTGTTGGCACATCAGCAGTATGGTGATAATCATATCTAAGTTATATTTAGATCAGTTCAGAGTTGGCCAATTTACAGCTCCTTCTAAAAGCCCCCCTAGATGTTGCAGTATATATTTATAATATATATTTACAGTTGCCAAGCATCCTGCCCACCCTTAAATCTGGGATTGCTTTTAATGCACCCTCCACTTCTCTGTTAAATAATAGCACTTTTTTTCTCCAGTTTGTTCCAATTCTTTGGGCCTTTAGGAAGTTTATAGACTAAAACTTTAATGAAATACTAATAGTATATCCAATAGGAGGTCAGTAATGTTTGCTCTTTTATCTCAGGGGTTGTAGCGTGTGTCCAAGCGTGGCCGTGTGTGACACGTGGTGTGCGTGATGCTGATCAACAAAAGAACTTGTCTCTCTCCTGGCCCCTCATTCTTGCCAGCTGCCCATATAACCTAGTGTGGCCCAGCAGGCCCAGGGGATTGCCCTATGAATCCAAACCCAGACCGCAGCAAAGGGTGTCTCCCCCCAAAGAAGCGCGAGTCCCGACAGGGTTTGTCGGATCAGCAGGCCCCAGAGGATGACTTCAAACCTCCTGCCCCACTCCAGAGCCAAAGACATTACTCTACCATCGATGGTCACAGAGAAAATGCCGATCTTCAACCACCTCCTCTGTCCATGCTGCCACCCCTTTCTTTGTCGTTGCCTTGGTCTTTATCCTATGCCACTTCCATGCATCACTCATACCTGCCTTTCCAGGTGGGTGAGAGGCGAGGGATGGTTTCTTCCTTCTGGAGAGACGCGATGTGTGAACAGGGAATGGACGGAGGACCAGATCACCCCATCTCCCACCATTCCCGCTGGATCCATAGTGACATCTTACCATTGAATCTGCAGCCATTCCTCTCTTTGCCCACATTCAAGAGTGTCTACATGGGTGAATCCAGAGAAATGTGGGCCTACAGCCATGGTCAACAAGATTATAGCTCATCCTTTTTTTACCCTCCTCTTTTTCCTCAGCCAACATTATATCCCCATGACTTCTTCCCTGACAGTGGGCTCAGGTACCAAGGCAGGCAGCCCAATGGTGTAGATGGCCCAGACAGTAGGTCTGGGTCGAGCACAAGGGCACCCTTTGCCAATGATTATATGAACAACAGCATTACCAGGTTGGATGGTTTTTATGCCAATGGTAGAAAACAAGGGGATACAGCAGCACAAACCACATGGAAAGGTCTTAAGCCACAAGAGAGCACAAGTGCACATTCCTCACAACAGAACAGGGAACCTCAGGGAGCACCCAAAGCTCCAATGCCCACCTTATCAGCAAAAACAAAAAAGGCAATTGCTTCTCAGGACCATTACAGTGGAAGTGCCTCCCAGACTGAAGCCCAGATTTACTATGCCCTAGGATCCCTCTGCCCTTCTGCTCAGCCAAACCCTCCGGCACACCGACAACTTCCCCCTTCAAACCCTCCTTCCTGCCCCCGGAAGAATTTCCAGCCCTCCCTACACAGCCAACAAAACAATCATGGAGCTGAGACTGAATGGAATACCTCTGCAGGGTTATACCACTCTTCTGTTGCTGTGATCACTGGCCCTGACCCACCTCCTTTTGCAGTCCTACCTCATTTTGTCAAAGGTTCCCTGATTGAGCTGGCCAGTGGCCATTTAAAGAGGGTGGAGGAGTTAAAGGTGGAGGATTTCTTGCGCAGTGCTGACACCTTGCCTGAGTTTCACCTGAGCACCTGCACTGTTTTGTTAATCTCACCTGGACCCACCCATGGTTTCAATCACCTGCAGGTCCTGCTCACAGACCGCAATACTCAAGTGAGTCCAGCTGAATAACTATGTACAAAAGTCAAAATAAGAATGTTTTTCTTCTATTTGCTGGTTATATTTGAGTTTTAGGGCTGTCAACACATTTTTGTCCTGTTTTCTCAAAGCTTAAAGGGATAGTTCACCCAAAAATCAAAACCCTGTAAACAAATCATGCCTCACGCCATTCCAAACCCATATGACTTTCTTTCCACCATTAAATACAAGGGAAGAAATTTTGAACAATACATTTATTAATAGTGCACAGATTTGGAACAACATGAGTGTACAGTGGATATAAAAAGTCTACACACCCCTGTTAAAATGCAAGGTTTCTGTGTTGTAAAAAAATCAAACCACAATAAATCATTTCAGAACTTTTTCCACCTTTAATAAAAACTATAACCTGTACTATTTCATAAAAAACAAACTCACATTTTTTAGGTGTGGGGAACTAAAAATAAAAAAACTAATAATGTGGTTGCGTAAGTGTGCACACCTTTAAACTAATACTTTGTTGATGCACCTTTTGATTTTATTACAGCACTCAGTCTTTTTGGGTATGAGTCTATCAGCATGGCACATCTTGACTTGGCAATATTTGCCCACTCTTCTTTGCAAAAACGCTCCAAATCTGTCAGATTGCGAGGGCATCTCCTGTCCACAGCCCTCTTCAGATCACCCCACAGATTTTCAATCGGATTTAGGTCTGGGCTCTGGCTGGGCCATTCCAAAACTTGAATTTTCTTCTGGTGAAGCCATTCCTTTGTTGATTTGGATGTGTGCTTTGGGTCGTTATTGTGTTGAAAAATGAAGGTCCTCTTCATCTTCAGCTTCCTAGCAGAAGCCTGAAGGTTTTCTTATGACCAAAAAGTTAAACCTTGGTTTCATCAGACCATAACACCTTTTCCACATGCTCTTGGGAGATTTCAAATGTGTTTTTGCAAAATTTAACCGTGCCTGGATGTTTTTCTTTGTAAGAAAAGGCTTCCATCTTGCCAACCTACCCCATAGCCCAGACATATGAAGAATACGGGAGATTGTTGTCACATGTACTACACAGCCAGTACTTGCCAGAAATTCCTGCAGCTCTTTTAATATTGCTGTAGGCCTCTTGGAAGCCTCCCTGACCAGTTTTCTTTTCATCTTTTCATCAATTTTGAAGGGATGTCCAGTTCTTGGTAATGTCACTGTTGCGCCATATTTTTTCCACTTGATGATGACGGTCTTCACTGTGTTCCATGATATATCCAATGCCTTGGAAATTCTTTTGTACCCTTCTCCTGACTGATACCTTCTAACAATGAGATCCCTCTGATGCTTTGGAAGCTCTCTGCGGACCATGGCTTTTGCTGTAAACTGCAACTAAGAAAATGCCAGGAAAAGCCTACTAGAATAGCTGAACTTTATTCTGAGTTAATTAAAGGTGCTTTAAATGATGACAGGTGTGTACTGACTCCTATTTAAAATAAGTTTCAATGTGATTGCTTAATTTGAAACAGCCATATTCCCAGTTATAAGAGGGTGTGCACACTTATGCAACCATAATATTTTAGTTTTTTATTTTTAGTTCCTCACACCTAAAATATGTGAGTTTGTTTTTTATGAAATTGTACAGGTTATAGTTTTCATTAAAGGTGGGAAAAGTTCTGAAATGATTTATTGTGGGTTTTTTTTTTACAACACAGAAACCTTGCATTTTAACAGGGGTGTGTAGACTTTTTATATCCACTGTATGTGGACTATGGTGAACCATCCCTTGAACTGCTTATTGAAAAGATTGTTTGCCAGCTTGATTCAATAATTAAACTTCTATGTTGTGAGGTGTTTATAGCATGGGAAAGGCCCTGAATTATGATACAGTTCATAATGTACAGGCACAGGTACAATGTTTTGATTGTGAAGTGTTGTTTTGGGAATCATCATACTAAGATTACATTTTTATACTGACAGGAGTTACTCACAGTCTTAACCGAGTATCCATTCTTCGTACGGGATCATGGCTGGTCTTCTTGCAGTCCTCAGCGAAGTGCCCAGCTGTATGGCCTGCAGTGTCGTCAGCTCAGCACTGGTGATGTGTGTCTGGCACTGACTCCTACACCCACTTCTCTCCACTCAGCCACCCTTGCGCACTTTAGCAGCCAAGCGCAGTGTTTGCTCAGCCATTTAGAAGCAGGGGCAGTTAGTTGCACAAACACAGCAGATCGGATGCCTCCTACCCCAGCACCTCCTCCTTTCCCTGTGGCCCAGCCTTCTACCCCTGGTCCACAGAGGGAGCGCCCACGCACCCACAAGAGACGCTGGTCTGCCCCCGAGCTCCATTCAGGAAGTAAGACTTGCTCCCATTTACCTCAAGGCTCTAAGCACAAAAGGCAGTAAAGTTCTTGGTGACCTTCAGTTACCATAAGCAGCAGCAGACTGATTATTGGTAACCTCATAAACACCAGGAAATTACCAGTAAATAGTTTTTTCTGTGTTGCTTATTGTTAAACATGAGTTGAATGACATGCTAGGAAAGCCCAAAATGCACAATGAGACAATCAAAAAATTACTTATCTGTGATGCCACGCACCTTTTAGTTTTGCTAATCTCAAGCCTTTCAGCAGGGTATGTCTATTCAATCAGTATTATAACAGATAATATTAAATAAAAGTAAAAACACAATTATTACTAATATATCTCATTACAAGTGTTCTGTGAATATGCTATGAAAAGATTGAAGTATGCAGATATTTTTGTAATGCAGTCTTGTTTCATGCTTATAAACTGCAGGCAATCTGAATGTATTAGCAGCCTTCAGCCAAGCTTTCAGTTTGAGGTCAATATGTTAGTTCACGTTAGAATTGCACTCCAGTCTATTCTTACCAAGGGAAAAGACACTAATGATTAAATGAACCCCCCGGGTGGTGTCTTATACAGAGTGATGGTGCT
Source organism: Botia almorhae (assembly GCA_036877575.1). Classification (NCBI taxonomy): domain Eukaryota; kingdom Metazoa; phylum Chordata; class Actinopteri; order Cypriniformes; family Botiidae; genus Botia; species Botia almorhae. The sequence continues at coordinate 7,144 of JAZGTJ010009886.1, read as the reverse complement.
AACGACACATCAGAAAGGTCCTCTGCTTATCTGTGGTTTCGCCTTTGATGTTTCTGTGTGTTTGAAAGCTGGAAAGAATTATGGAAATCTAGTGTTTTGAATTCAGATACGGGTAAATCTCCTCTTGATAAAGCACACTCTATCACTTTATTTTTTCACTTTATTCTATCACTTTATGTTTTATTTTTGTTGTGTTTATTAAATAACATTTGCTGTGTTTTCTTTATAAATGTTACAGCTCTAAAATTGTATATTTTTAAAGTTGTCAGACTGTAATACAATGTTCGCTAGAAATTAAAGGCTTTCTATAATTATATGGGAAGAGTCTAACTCAATTTTTAGCACCTTTAAAAAACTACAATTAAAAGACAATGCATGGTTAAACAAAATAGGCATGATTAATGCATTCTGATTTATGGTATTATCAATTAGTACAAAAAGCTGCCACACACAGGCTATGCATTTACAAAAAAGCAGGATAACAAAGTTTCAAGGCAACATTTTCTCACATACATAAGTCAAAATTCCCTTCTGAAATAATTAAACCAAGTAGTTTAAGGACTAAAGCACAAAACAAAATACAAAAACTGAAATCACAAATGTTATTTAGTAAGGATTATTATTAATGGGGACCAGTTGCATGAAAATCCTTAAGTTAAGAAAACCCTTAATTATAAGGGTAAGCCTTAGCCTTAGTAAAACATGAGTTGCAAGAGAAAACCTAAGGGTCCACTTATGGCTGTCACTAAATATTTCCACTTAACTGCTTAAGTGTTCCCTTAAGTTTTTTTATGCATTGCTACAAAGTCCCTAATAACAGTTTCACCTTTGAAAATTATGGGACCAACACAGCTCCCTTAACCCTCAAACACGAAGCCTTTTCTCATCTTAACTGAAGAGGAATACCAAGCACATTTTCAAAGATCAAAATAAAATGCTTGTTAAATTGTTTCAAACCATACACCCTACTTCACTGTTAAAGTACATCCGTGCAGTCACATAAATCAGTTTAGCTAGTTTAGTTTAGGTTTAGTTAGTCTAGTTTATTTAGTTTTTAAATCATTTTATGGTAACACTGTTACAATTAAAAAAACTAAATAATCATAAAAAGAACACCGGAAAACCAGTGTCAATAATCTATGCTAATAATAAGTGGCAGCAAGTGCCTTGTGTATGGTTAGAAATGTCTGTGTAACAGAAAAAACACGATGAACTGTCACTTTACAGCCGACACAAAGGAAAATGGTGTGATTCATTTTTGTTTCCATGAGTGGTGTAAACGTTTAATCATTTGGTTGTCTGTGACATTATTCAGCATGTTTTATCAAATCTCAAATGTTATTATGCCTCAGTGAGGTATGTTCTGTTTTCTGTGGGCCAATTTTGTAACTATATTAGCCGCTTCTTCATTGTGAATGGGTGACGGTTAAGGCGTATGTTGCAACGCTCTTAAAGAAAGGGATTTTTTCCCCTTAGGGATATCCTCACTTCAGGGTTTTCATGCAACTGGGCACAAGTCATTAAGGTTAGAATAATAATTTACTTCACGATTTATTAGATTATTTTATTATTAGATATTTTATGATGAGTTAATTAAAAAAATTCTTTATTTTTCACGCTCTTTTTGATGCTGAAAGGTTGTGCTTTTCTTATAAGGTGTGTCTATGCATCCATTTGCTTTTGTGTGAGGATAAACACTTAATCTCCACATTATTAGATGGATCACGTCTCTGCAGACACTCAACAGCAAACAGAGGAATCACCTACACACAGAGATAGAGAGAAAAAAATGTACTGTATCATTATTCCATGATGGCCTCCACTGGTAAGTAAAAGAACTGCATTTAAAAAAAAAACATTTAATTTACACAAGCAGGACGTTTCTGTAACATTCCCATCAACCAATCACTCCCAATCACTTCCCAATTACAATCAACCACTTTGGGTCTGGAACCTCAATCCTACAGTCTAAGCTGGGTCACTGAATTGTAACATCTACTGAGTTAGGGTTAGGAGTTACTTAGTTATTGGGGGTATGTGACTACTCGTATGGTTCTAGGCGAGGACCTAGAACATTATTCCTTTCAACCAATCACAATTCAATTTAAATTTCTTTCTATAGCACTTTTCACAGTATAGCTGCTTTACAGAAAATTTACAGAAAACTGCAGATCATGCAGTTGCAGAAGGAAATGTGAGTGGTGCTTGCCAAGGCAAAACTCAGGAATATTTAAACAATGTTAACATGTTTTAACATGATGCTAGCATGATAGATACACTAAAATATGGCTTATTCATGATGTTAGGAGGTTACTAGGGTGATCTAAATGGTTGCTAGGGTGTGGTCAGGATATTGGGGTCAGGCAATACCTAAAGCCCACTGAAAGCCCAAGTCAAATAAGCCCACCACATGTTTCTACAATGTTCTAATGCTGAGCTATGGCTTATTCATTTTATTACATTTTATTACATGGTTACTAGACATGAGAGTTCTTTAACAACCTTTTAATATTTTTACTGCCCACTTAATTGCCTTTCTGTATAATTCTACAGCCTGGTAAACTTCTACAAACAGTATTCATGTTCAACAGTTTTCAACAGTTTCAACAGTTTTCTTGTATTCATGTCAGTATTTATGTTAGTATTTTATAATGTTCTTTTATTATATAATTTCTCTTATTTCAATACTGTTTTTCTTTTGTCTTCACTTTTTCTGTGCTAAAATGTATTTTCTGTAAAGCACATTCCTTTTATGAATACAATGTCTCCACAGCAGAGGGCTTCATCACCTAAGTACTAGCCCTGTTTTGGACTGCACTTTCCACAATTCTGTTCTCAGACTGATTAGGCCTGCACTTATTTCCTATTTCATTTCCTACTTAAGCATCTCTCTCCCTGTACCCTGAATTCACTGTGTGTTTTGACCTTGGACTGTTTTCTGTTTTAATTCTTATTTGCTGCCTGCTCTGATCTCTGAACTGTTCATTTGTTTATTGATTGTTTACTTCCTGCCCTAATTACTGTGTGTATATTTAATTATGAATGCTTGCTGCCTGCCCTAATCTCCTGCCTGTTTCATTTAAATTAGCTTCCTGTTTTGGAAATTGTTGCAATAAAGCTGCTTATGGTTCACAACCCAGTTGTTTCGGATCCCTCATTACAGAATACTTCAACTACAGAGTCAGCGGCTCTATAACAATTAACAGCCAAAGTTCATGCTCAGGCAAGGGCTTTGTCCACCCACTAACAGCAAGTTCACCCACTAATAGCCTCACTGCTCTCCCAGGGGAGCTGGTTAAGACCAAAATCGAAATATTGTACCACAAGTATCACCAGTCCCGGCACCCCACCACCTGTGGATTTCCCTGTTCAGTCTGTTTTCAGTGCCAGCCCACAAAATTCCTGAGCAATTTAAGAGTATTCCTGCTAAATGTAAAGGGTTCCTTAAGCAATGTACTATGTTTTTCAACCAGCAAGTCACTTTTTATCCTACCGATGCCAACCGGGTCTCCTTTGTGCGTTTACTGCTAAAAGGCAGAGCTCTCGACTAAACACCCTGTTTAAAACTTTTGAAAATGTTTTGCAATTTTTTCAAGAGTTCTTTAAACATCGTGAGGAAGGCAAACGTGTTGGGGAACAGCTTTTGACTCTACGTCAGGGCAGGAATACAGCGACTGACTATGCTCTCACGTTTTGTATTCTTACCTTCACACTGAGGCTAACCACTATCCAGAATGACTCATAATGTACCTAACTTACCTACTGATTATGCTGATCTTACTGAGGCCTTCAGTAAGTCCAAGGCAACTCATATTCCACTACACTATGACTTTGACTGCATCATCAAGATCTTACCAGGGACTACACGACCCAGAGGTTGAATTTTTATTGGAACCCGAAGACAGCCTTCTCCACAAGCATACCGATGCTTTATCCAAAACTTTAGTACCATCAATGCACCCTTGACTTCCATGCTGGGAGGAGGTACCATCAAGCTTAATAGAACCTCTTTAAGCCTCCAAGCTTTTAAAGAACTCAAATCATGCTTCTCTGCTACCATTTTGCATCATCCAGGCCCTGATAAACCGTTTGTAGTGGAGAGTGACGCATCCAGCCTATACTCTCTCAACCCCAGGGATTACCACCCAAACTCTATCCCTGTGCATTCTATTCTTGAAAACTTTACCTAGCCAAACACAACTATGATGTTCAGCCCTAGAGACAGCTGAACATCTCCTTTACTTCGTCTTCTGCTACTATGGCTTGCCTAAGGACATTATTTCTGATCGTCGGCCCAAATTCACCTCAAGGGTATGGTCTGCTTTCTTTGGTCTGCTAGATGTTAACATCAATCTCTTCTCAGGCTACCCTCAGTCCAACACAGAGAACCCCAACCAGGAATTATATGAATCCATCTGATTGAAGCAGGTATCTCCCATAAGATACCTGTAACCCCATGCAGAATTTCCGGCCCTGGTGTAAAATATTTAGCTCTAGGTGTTAAGTGTACTAATTATTTACTGTTAAATTTTTATTATTTAATGTCAAGGAAGAAAACTTTTATTTTATGACAAGATTAAGTAAGGTCAACAATAATGGTCCAGGGCTGGGTCAGGGGAAGCAGGCAGTGGGGATCATTCGGTACACCATAAGAGTACACTTATATGTACTGTGGGTGGTGTATCTTGGTTTATTGATTCAGTTTTAAATAGTTACACCCCTATTGGATACTGTCACTTTTGTTCTAGTCTTGGTTCTTTTTCAATTATGTCAGGATCTAAACACATGCCTTTTGTCTCCTGTGCTCTGTGTCTAGAAGCACATGCTTATTGTCCTGTCATATGTTTTGAGTCCATCCTCTTGTTTCCTAGTTAATTATTACTGTATATGTATCAATAAAACTTTTTTTAGCTTTTAGTCTTTAAACACATCTTTATCACTTTTCTGTCATGTTCCCTGCTAGCTCACCATTTACCCCTGTTTTTATTTTATTATCATTATTGTTTTATTTTATTTTATTATTATTGTTGTTGTTACTGGCAAAACTGGCAAAACTTCGACAGGTGGCAAACAATCAGAAACCAGTACACACTCACGGTTTAAGATGGAGGCTCCCGCGCCGCCTCTTCTGCGACATCAGAGGAAACCGTCACCCGAGTATTAACTCACTTCCTGACTTCATCTGCCATGAACCTTGGCACTACTTCTGAGTTGGCATGTGACCGTCATCAGCGGCCTGTTTAAACGGCTGTTTTTTCCGGGCTCATCGCGATGTCCTGTTTTGCTCCTGTGCACTCATTTACTTGGTTTCATTCGGACTGTTATTTGGATTTACTGATTGTTTGCTGCCTGCCCTCAACACTGATTTGGATCACATTTTTGCCTTTTTGCCACCTGCCCTGGACTGTGCTTGTTTAATGTTTTCGTTTGTTTGCCGCCTGCCTCGACCCCCACCTGGACTTTTGTTTGTGAGTTTTGCTTTGCCCTTTTGGATTTGTGTGCTATCTCTTAGCGTGCCTGTTTCTGTGGCTTGTGTTAATAAAGAGCTGCAGATGGATCCTCATGCTACAGCGTCATCATTACAAAAACACTGGTCAAATAAGTATTTTACAATCTTAGACCATACACTTTTCAAGTTCTCAAGTTCAAGTTCTGTTGGGGGAAGAAAACGTTTGTCCCATAACAGTCATCAGAAATATTAGCCATTTAAAATGTCACAATCACTGCTGTTAAAATCTGTTATTAGCAGTACCAAGCTAAGATAAAGGTAAAAGCATGGTGTTGGTGGAAACTGAATTGTTGATATCAAAAATTATTATTTTGCGATTTTCATTAAATACCTATGCCGTAGCCTACAACAGTAGCCTTCCATAATAGTGGGGTGCTCAGCTAGTAAGTTTATAATAATATTCAAGGAACTTTTTTAAGCATTTAAGGTGTAAAAAGCCATTTATATGCCATTAAATCATTTAGCTTATACCATTTTTCATATCTTTGGACCAGTAGGTGACACAGTAGCAAATACTGTAGTTGCATGGGTAATTCCATGCAACTACCATTACCCATCCCTTTCATTGTTATGTGGTTGTCATCTACCGCCCCCCAGGCCCACTAGCTCACTTCTTGGACGAGCTGGATGTTCTTCTGTCATCCTTCCCTGATGACGACACTCACATCGGATCATTTCCTCCTCACTCTTAAAATCCAAATCACTCCCGAACCCACCCACGCCCCACCTCAAGTCTCCTTTCGCAAAAACCTACGCTCGCTCTCACCCACTAGACTTTCCACTATGATTTCAGCTGCACTCCCTTCTCCTAACAAACTCCTCTCACTTGATACTAACAACGCTACTAACACACTCTGCTCTACTCTAACATCTTGTCTAGACAAAGTATGTCCACTATTGTGTAGGCCAGCCCGCACTACTCCCTCTGCTCCCTGGCTGTCTGATGTTCTCCGGGAGCATCGCACACCTTATGTCCTATCAATCTCTTCTGGCTTCCTTCTCTAGGAACCAGAGCCTAAACACCTCGTTTAGGCTCTGGTTCTCTCCAGACTAGACTACTGCAATGCCCTCCTCGCAGGGCTTCTGACCTGCTCCATCAAGCCCCTGCAGTTGATTCAGAATGCAGCAGCTAGAGTGGTCTTCAACGAGCCTAAAAGACCAATAGCTGCTCGCATCAGATTCAAGGCTCTGATGTTTGCATTCCAGGCGACTACTGGATCCGCACCTCCCTACCTGCTCACTTCTGCGTACCTATGTGCCCACCAGAAATCTGCGTTCAGCTAATGACCGTCGCCTTGTGGTTCCATCCCAACGAGGGAGGAAATCACTCTCCCAGACTCTCTCTTTCACTCTGCCCGGCTGGTGGAATGAACTCCATATCTCCATCAGAATGGCTGAGTCATTAGCCATTTTCAAGAAAAAACTAAAAACTCATCTTTTTCGTCTTTACTTCCTTGACTAATTTACTAACACACCCCCACTTCTACTTTATAAAAAAAAATTTCCTTATACTGTGTTGAAATATCTGAGAACTGTCTATAGCACTTATTCACTGTTGCCTCTTATTGTATTTGAAGTTGCTTCCTTATCCTCATTTGTAAGTCGCTTTGGATAAAAGCGTCAGCTAAATGACTA
>JAZGTJ010009885.1:0-18794 GCA_036877575.1 Botia almorhae | reverse complement strand
GACTTCCAGCTACACACAAATGTGTAAGAAACAGCAGATTATTCACACCTCAGATAAACGTACCACTAATGTAAAGTCGTCATGTAACAAGAGATCTAATAATGAAGTCTTACCACTGGGATTATGTGGAGATGAACTGGAGGATGAACCTTCAGCCTCATGTCCTGAAGGTTCATGTGACATTACAGGAGTGAGAGGCTTGAAAACCCAGAGTAAAGCATTATGTCCCTGAGATCAAATAACTGAAGATAATCGTGCTGTTGTGTGTGTTGCAGTAATGATGGAACAGAGTTTGGAGGCTCCATCTATCAGAAGGTGAACAATCAGTTAGAAACGGCTGTGAATCTGGCTTGGACTGCAGGTAGCAACAACACACGCTTCGGCATCGCTGCCAAATACCAGCTGGACAAAGATTCCTCCATCTCTGTGAGTCTTTACACATGGTTTCTAGGCTTTGTGGGGACTTCAACGGTTTTTATACTGTACAAACTGTATATACTATCCCGTACTCCTAAACCTTCCAAAACCGTTGACTGGTGCCCACAATGTAGATGTGTGTGACAATTGGTCCCTACAATGGTAGAAAAACAAGAACGCACACACACCAGTCAGTAACATCAGTCCTCCTGTCTCACACACAGATGTCTCACTCAGAGGCTTGTGTCTTTATAAAAACACTCATTAAAATTGAAAACACCCAAATGATTCTGTGAATGTTTGCACAATATCTGTGTGTTGGAAAAAAAACAATCTTGCGTTTGCACATAGTCCTGACTGTAAACAGCACTAAAAACTAAGTGGATTGGTCACCACAGCACCATAACTAATCAGCAATAGGGGGCGTGTCTGCCAGCTGTTTATTCATTATGTGTTGCATAGTATGTTGATCATTTTGAGGGCGGAGCAGTGAAGGGGGTGTGTGTTTGTTTGGGTGTCAAATTTAAATATCAACAGAAATCCCTTTCTGCACAGAAATGTGAACGACTGTTGAGCTTTATTGTGTCTCTGCAGGCCAAAGTTAACAATGCTAGTCTGGTTGGAGTCGGTTACACACAGAGTCTGCGGCCAGGTAACGTTTCTCTGAAAAGCTTTTAATGCATTTTTGAGATGTTATTTAAATCCACAGTAACTGAATAACAAACTAATGAACTACACTGAACGTACATTTCTCTCTCTCTCTCTCTGTAGGTGTTAAGCTCACTCTATCTGCTCTGATCGATGCAAAGAACTTCAATGCTGGTGGACACAAGGTGGGCATGGGCTTCGAGCTGGAGGTGTAAAGATAGAAGACCAGGGGCAGAGATGGAAGACAGCAGGAGGCTAACAGCAGATGTCAGCTTCTGCAGAAAGACACGCCCCTTTTCCCATAATTCCTCATCAACAGACAGACTGTGCAATTGACCTTAGCAGCTCTGCAGCCACCTCACCCAATGAGAAACAGGATCACCAGTCACATGTTCCAAAACATTACCATAACAATGGTTCTCTGTTGATGTTGAAATAGCCTTATAATGCTGCAGTTTCCTGTTCCTGAGCAGTCATGTGGCTTCAGTCCAGGTAACACACGCAGTCGTATCTGAGGTGGAATTTTAATTAGTATTATAAAACGTATCATTTGATCAAATCTGTCTTTTGTGGGCTGGAGTTGAGCAGACAGTTCAGCTTTTCTGGTTTATGTTACAAATGAAGTACAGGACGTCTGTGTGATGTGGAACTAATAAAGAAGATTGTTACTGAATGTGGTTCTCATCGGAAGCTTTTTCTCTTTTAGAAACTCTGTTCAGAGTTTACACAAGAATTACACAAGAACATTTTACACTAAACACTTTGATTTTCTCTTGACAACATGTGTAGGTTTATTTGTACCAATAAATGCAGAATCTTGCAGTCAGATAAAAAAGGCCCCTGGTTCAAACTACATGTCAATAGTTCACGTTCTTACAGGCAGGATGTGATGTCACAGATGCTGACATTCAGCGACTGTTGGGTGAGCACAGACTTTTAGCATCCAGTTGTGAATGAAGTAGAACAGATGTTAATATTTCTAAGCCACAGAAGAATGAACATCAGAATGTTACAGTGTGTCAAACCTTCAGCTGTTTGATTCATGAATCTGTTACAGTGTAACACAATCACACAATTCGTTTACACTGCAGCTGACAGCAAACCTACAGCTGCTGTGACATCAGCAGAGCGCTGGAGAGAAACCTGCCTGTCCAATCAAACTGAGAACATAGCCAAGAGAAGCTAAACTATGACTGTATGTGGAGAAAGAAACACTGACTAACATTAGAAGTAAAAGATAACATCATAAAAACTGTAGAAGAAGAGTCTTGACAACAGGAAACACAAATCCAGTGGGGTTTCATGAAGCGTTTGCCCAGGTAAATCAGAAGTGCCTGCAGTATCATGACTCCTCCAGCTGGTGGCAGTAGAGGATTGTGGGTGTGTATGATTACAACAGTCTCACTGTCAGATACTGTATATCATACGAGCTGATTGGCAGCTTGTGACATTAAGTCAGATCCTGTCCTCCATTCAGCCACGCCCACTCCCTCAACATCTGACAGAGAGATTTAAAGAGACAGACACCATTAAGTGATGCTGAAAATAATCTGTGTGTGTGTGTGTCTGATGTGTGTGTTACCTGCATGCTGCTCTCTGTCTCCTGAATGGTCTCTTGTACTAAACTCTGCAGGCGACTCTCGAATGATTTACTCTCCTCAATCACTATGTGAGACTCGTCTCTGTAAACACACACACACACACGTTGGGTTTTTCATAGACGGAATTGCTTTTATACTGTACAAACTGTAGTTTACAAACTTTAACAAAAAACATTTTCTATCATAACCGTGAGAAAACACCTATAATGAGAAAATACTTTTATATGTGACACTTGGACCCAAAGATAAAACTGCATGACAAACAGAAAAACATAATGAGAATGTCTGAGAAAAACATTATGTAGCATTTGAAAACAAAACCTGGACACCTAACACTAAATCTCATCATTTTGTTTTGATATTTCAACTGGATTCAATTAAACGCTGCTGTTAAATGTCTGGTATGAAGGTGGGACTCACGTCTGGGGCAGGCTGGTGGGATGAGGGGGTCTGTGGGGCAGGAGAGGGCCTGCAGGAGTTCGACCCCCATCTGGACTGCCACTCACTGGACTACGAACTTTACTCTGTACAATACACACAAAACACACTGTCACCATGTATTACCTGTACTGTACATTGCTGAGTATATACAACATAATGCACATTTGGGTAGAAGTAGCAGATCATCCAGTAAACCATGCGCTGAAAACTCATATTACTCAGTACACATACTGCGAGAAACAGTTATATGTAATATGTAGTGGCAGTATGTATGCAGTGTGTGTGTGTGTGTGTGTGTGTGTGTTACACAGGCCACTTTCAGCAGGTTCCAGAGTTCCTTCTGTCTCTTCTCCTGCAGGTGCAGAAGTTGTTTCTCACTCCGCGCCATCGCGCTGACCATCCCCTCCACCCGCGGTAACAACTCCAGAACTCTCTGACGACACGCCATTGTCTTACTGTACACAAACACACATGCATGAGCTCTGTTCTAAAACTTTGTGAGCTGTCTTTGAAGGAATCATAGATAGAAACATAGAGACACACCTCAGGTGTGTGTAGAAGTCTCGTAACTTCCTCTCATAGAACTGAATGGCCTGGACCAGCAGTTTGATGACCTCCTGACATTCACCTGCACAGCGCTGCTCTGGAGACAGAACACAGAGATTCTCAGAGCACAGTCACACATTTGACAGCAGAACATCTGGAGTCTGTGTCTCACCTCTGGGTTTCTCTCTCAGTTTACGGAATAACTCCATGGCTTTCACTTCACTGGACAACACATCAGAGATGACGGGGTGTTAACACGAATGTTTATGACATTTTGATTGATTTATCATTTTAGTCAGTATGTTGCCAACCTCTAGACCAGCCAACATGCTAACTGTATGGTTGTGTGTGTGTGTCGTACAGTGTCTCTAAGGCCTCTCCGCTCCTCCATGGCTGTCTCTGGATGTCCACGATATCAGTCTGTAAACTCATCATCTCCTCTTCCAACTTATTCACATCCTCTGTCTGACTCACACACACACACACACACAGTTAAACACTAAACACACTGTTATACCTGTAGAAATATTAGCTTGTGTTACTCTTACACATCATATGTGACGTCACACACACACACACACACACACACTCTCACCTGTCCACAGCTGACTGCAGTTTGCTCCATTTCACGCCAGACACTCAATAATTTTTCAGATGCTGAAAGTGTAATTAACACACAGCAGTGTTAATCATTCTGAAGTTAATGCTAAACACAGGACTGAGTATCTGTGTGTGTTTAAAACAGCATTCTGCTACTATTTCCAAAGTGTATTGTACACGTGTGAATTTTGTGTATCCCACAATGCAAAGTGGGCGTTTACACTGTGGTCATTTGTCAACACTATAGAATACTGTTACATAAACAGTTATTACTACATACTGCATTACATACATCTTTTAAGAAAGCAGTACACTAGTGTTTCATTCCCAGCAGCAGGTGCATGTGTTTGTGTGCTGTACCGATCCCTGAAGCTCTCTGCTCCTGGTATTTGTCGATGTCGATGTGCAGACTGGTGCTGAAGAACTCCAGTGTGGCTCTGAGCCTCTGATGCATGGACACCATCTCATTCTTCTGCTTAGACAACGTCCCATTGTGTCTGAGAAGACTCATTCTACAACAGAGAGAGGGAACGAGAGATGCTCAGGTCGTTTAACAGCCTGTTATATTCGCTGTGAACAAGAATGTTTGCTTATTAACTTCTTCAGAACAAAACATACAACAACAACAAAATAGCTGTTATTTTCAGAATGGAGAAATAAAGGCGTTTCTCAGAAATCTTGCTGCAACTTTAAACACTCTGATGTGTCTTACATGGCCACTTTCTGTCCCTGCTGGAGTCTTTGCCAGTCCTCCTTCAGCGTGCGGATGGTGTGCCATGCTTGACCCCAGGTGCGTCTCTGAGCGCTGTAGGCCAGCAGGCGCTTGGGCTCATTCTCTGAACAACATAAAACATTCATTCTGAGACACACACAACTACACTTGCACATTTTAAATATAATCATATTTATGAATGACAGCACAAACTGAAATGATCTACAAAATAATAAAATAAAAAATAAAAAAAGTTTCATTATTGTGTTTGTGTGTTGTGGTTTTATTTTAAAAAGTGGAACAAAGACTCACGAACAAATCGGATGTTTTCAGGAAGGGCACGGGGACTAAACTGCGGCTCATAGTTGCAGCATGAGCGGTCGAACAGGAAAACCAGCGGCTCTTCTGCCCGACGATTATCCAACATCTGACACACACAACACAATCTGATCAGAACCGCAGGAGCTGTTCAAAACATTTCATCTATCACATTAAAGAAACAAACATACAGTGTAATCGATCGCACACTGCATGATGCTGGTGTGAGGCTCGAGAGCCAGACCGGCCTCTAAGAGCAGCTCCTGATTGGCTGGTAGAATGAGTGTGTCATGTGCGATTCGCTCCTGCAGGGACGCCACGTCCTCCTCTGGCTGGACGGTGTATGTGAATATTTCAGCAGAGCTCATGTTCAACACGTGCACCAGCTGAAGAGAGACAGGATGAGATCATGTGACACCTGACACTCAGTTCCTCAATGTTCTCTCTGATCTGAAGGTCTCTCTGATCTCTGTACCTTTAGATTCAGAATGCGGTTTAATTCATCAAAGCAGAAGCAGGTTCCCTTCGGAGGGTCTTTGCCTCCCTCTGAGGTATCTTTACTGTCCTCCTCAGAGTCTTTGACTGCGTCCTGGCTGTCTTTGCTCTGCTGTCTCAGATCTTTGCCTCGTTCTTTAGGAGACCATCTCAGCATCAGCTGTAGCCAGTGCTCCAGTTCCTCGGCTAACAGTCTGAAACACACAGCCTCACTCATAACCACAGCAATGAACATAATGTGCTACTTCATATCAGTGTGGACACAGGTAATGCTGGAGGAGGGGCATTCTCATTGCAGACTGCATTTGATTGGACCAAAATGTGCATATGTCACTGAGCAGATAATATCATCAATACTTTAGGTTTTTCTAAAAGAGAAAGGTCATCTTCATGCATGTATCTGCTGTCATGTGTACAGCATCGTATAGACAGTGTTCAGGCTTAAACATGGCCAAACATCCCAAACTCATTTTAATTGAGGTCACATGATTTCAAAACTTCAACATGAATTTCAAAAGAATATAATGAATTAAGACGGTGTTGATACTTTCAGCGTGACTCACTTGTTGAGGTTGTGTGGATTAGGCAGATGTTTGGAGAATCTGACCTCTCCCATCAGATCTTCATAAACCACTATATCATTTTCTTGTTTCTGCAACATCTTGCTGTGCCTGAAAAGAGAGAGAGAAAGAGAAAGAGAGAGAGAGGAGGGGGTGAACAAAATTGAAATAAAACCTGGATTTATTTTGCAACACACCCGTCAGTGTTGGCGTCAGCCTGTGTTTTCTTAAATTCTCTTAGATTTAATAACACAGACTACTGGAGTTCAGCCAATCACAGTAAAGCAATCTTTGGAACAACAAACTGTAAAACCAGTAATATAATCTTTACACAGTGTACAATGAAGGCTGATGGTTGGTTCTCAATGTGCTCTCAGCACACAAAGCCTGAGACTCTAACTCTCATTGTGTGTGTTTCAGCTCTCACTGATGAACTGATATAAACACTGACTACAAGCTCACACACGGAGACACATTTACACTGATGCTAAACCCCTCACATGATATCTGACACATGCTGGATGCTGTTGCATGTGTGTAAACAGCACAAACTCACATCAGATGGAACTGTTCACATATGATTTGACCTCTTACCAAACATGGTTCTACTGATACACTGAATCTGATCTACTGACACACTGAATCTGATCTACTGACACACTGAATCTGATCTACTGACACACTGAATCTGATCTACTGACACACTGAATCTGATCTACTGACACACTGAATCAGGCACTTCAGCAGGAGGAGAGACAATGAGTAACTGTGTATTGAGTTGTTGTATTCATGTGAACTGATCAGTGTTTGGGATCAGTGAATGTAAAGGTATCAGATCTGTGTATCAGATCCCTGCAGTGTTCAGAAGAAGGTGGCTGATGTTTATACCACTGAACGGGTTGCCAGGTCGGTAGAAAAGGTCTGAATCCTGTGATACATTCAAACACCAGAGTCCCAAAACTCCAGTAGTCCACAGCGACCGTGTACTTCTGCTGCTCCAACAGCTCAGGAGCCTTGAGAGAGACAGAGAGAGAAAAGACTGAAACGAGTTGAGAGAAGAGAGTTTAAACAATGAGATTCAAACATATACTAACCAAATACTGCAGCGTCCCAACAAAGGAGGTGCAGAGACTGCTCTGATCCAGCTCTTTAGCATAGCCCAGATCTATGATCTTATGAACCAACTGCAAGAGCAAACGAGATACACTGACACAATGTGACAGACAGGTGCAGCAGAACTTAAACAATAAGCTAAATAGAGCTGAGATTACTACAGTATGATTGGCAAACTATTTCATAAATAAACACATAAGGAATGATAATTGCTTATGACGTGTGTTAATTCTTTGCTGTGATATACACAGTAGCTGTGCTGACCAATCAGCATGGGTTTCTGATAATCAAACACATTGTGTGGTCTCACCCTCTTCTCGCCCTGTTGAAGGACGATGTTTTCTGGCTTCAGGTCTCTGTGAATTATTCTCATACCATGGAGGTACGTCAGCGCTGAGGCTGGAAACAAACACAGAGTTCACACTGGAGTTGTGCATTATTTTTACACAATTGCAACAATCATGATTTGAAATCCTGCATTACTTAAACCGAGACTTTCATGTGAACTGTCACCAAGAGCAGAAGTTGTTTTCTCACGGTTCATTTAGGAAAGTGCTGAGAGAAAACAGCAGGATGCCGCAGCTGACTGAGGTAAACAAACCGCTCAACTCATCGTCATGTGTGACCTACTTTACATCAGATCAGGGCTGGTGAATTCTGAATTGGTGTGTGTGTTTCTGTAAAAGCCACTGTAAATCTCTATAGTGACTACAAGGTCAAAGGTCAGCTGAAATGTCACAGTAGGTGAGTCAGTGATCATTGCTGCAAATTTGGAGTTTTTAGGTGAACTCCAGCTTTTAAAGTGTATGACCACACCCTCATCCTGAACCTTTTACTGTGTGTGTGTGTGTGTGTGTGTGTGTGTGATGATTCATCCTCCCCTGATCTCAGCAGCACATCTGGGCCAAATTACAAACTGTGACATTTGCAGGACAAATGTAAACAAACAGAATCACAAAAACCACATCTGTGATGGGATGACTCAAAACTCCAGTGATTTGTGCAAACACACAGATGGACACATTTTAATTCTGTGTGTGTGTGTGCAGCATATGTGGTGTGTGTGTGTGTGTGTGTGTGTATGCTCACATATGTCCTGAATCAGGGTCAGTACGGCGACCTCTCGCATCCCACAGCAGTTCTCAAGCAGGTTCAGATACTGTACATACAGAAACACAGAGATCATTACAACATAAACAAGCTATCTGGTAATACCACAGATCAGTGATGGCATCATTACAAGCTTTGACAGACACCACAGTACTCATTTATTATCAAATTCATTTATTATGTTATTAACACGGCTTATTAAAGAATACTCTGGTACTGCCATGCTACCTGTCCAAAGAAACATGATATTATCACCACACATCAGATCTGTTGTAGGTTCGGCACCTTGCGCAGGTCTCCTCCCTGACAATACTCCATGGCCAGCAGGGGAAGATCATTGGTGGCCAGTTTGTGAAGTTCTTCTGGAACATCTCTCGCTGCCACAACGTTCATATGATTCAACCTTCAAGAAGAGACACACAGAACTCAGTGAACACACCTCATATCATGTTTATAACATGCTCATAACCTGCTGTGTTCCCTCTAAAATCTGCCTTACATCATGTTTTTATTTCAATGTTTGTAATATTTAGACGGCTGGTCTGACGTGCCTTAAGTCAAATAAAACAAAGTGAGAAATAAAAGCAGATGGACTTCAGGCCCCATAACAGAGTAACACTGCTGTAACACACAATCATGACAGACATGCAGTTCATGTCACTGAATAATGGATGAAGCTAAACATCAAACTATGATGGTGAAACATTTCAGTAACAGTCAGTTTTTCTCAATCTGAAAATGGTTACACGCTTCCTGGAAGATTATAACACAGAGACACCTGAATCACCAGAAGAGTCACCACAAATGTTATGTTAAGGTTATGTTAATGTTTCCCTGCGAGTGCACACAGATACACTGATGTCACACACACTGAACACAAGCAGAATTTATTAATCATGACTGGTGAATTCATTCACTCAAATACCATAAAACTATAACAGGTTTGTGTTCTGTGCCTGCAGACTAATGTTCACTAGATCATGTGTAAAATTCTGTTATACTTCTAAACACAAACATCATCATGGTCAGCTCATCTGATATATGAGTGAAATAGAGAACTACAGCTGTCTTGGGTGTGTTGTGGAGTTTAAGTATACAGAGCGAGTTATGAGAGAGAGTAAGTGCAGAATTGTGGTTCTGACCATGTCTGAGGACAGTCTGCTATAAATCTTAACTACAACAATCCACCTAACCACATCGTAACGTCATGGAAACACAATGTGAGGAGTGCACATAACACACCACAGCAGTGGGCAGCAGTGGGCAGCAGTGGGCAGCAGTGGGCAGCAGTGCAGCGCCCAGGGAGCAATTAGGGGTAAAGTGCCTTGATCAAGGACACCTCGGTCGTTTCCTGTAGCATTGGGAATCGAACCGTGCGACCTTTCATATATGTGTGTATGTATGTATATATATATATATATATATATATTATGTTATGTATATATTATATATACCATGTTATATATACCATGAATTTATAGTTGTTTCTGTCTGAATAGAGCTTTACAGGGATGTGATATTTCATTTTTAATCATGATCCAGCTTTTAAAATAAATAAATCTACTGCACACAAGAACACAGACAAGCAGAGATGCTCCTGAATAAAGTGGAGTTTAAGGGTGTGAGGACACAAACAGAGAAACAGTCTTTATATTGCACACACAGCTGTATGATGTTTTACTGCTGTGGTGTCATAAATTCATCCCTCATTGTTTTCCTCAGAGCTGTTTCATAAGAACATGTAAAAATAGCTGAATAACAATGGAAGCTTTGCATGGTTGTGTACTGAACTTTTAACACATTAAAACAGAAAAGATTTACTTGCTTAGTGGGTGACAGATGGAAAACTATCATGAAAATAAAGAGTTTGACCATGATGCTGGCATGAGCGTTCTCTTTAAAAAACAGCTGCTGTAGTGTGAAAACAAACTTAATGTGTCAGCCAGCAGGAACCAAAGTCACACACCACACAAATATTACTCTGCTGTGCCCTTACTGTAATGTATCATACTGTACTGTACCCCTACTGCACTGTACCATTCCTGTACTGTACCCCTACTGTACTGTACCCTTACTGTACTGTACCAAATATACATACAAACTGATGTGTTGCCTTACAGAATTGTGGCAGAATTGACAATAAAGTTGACTTTTACTTTACGTCATTCACATTTATTTCCACATATTTATGTCTATATTAAATAGTCATTATTCAAGACACTATACGACCTGTTTTAAGTTAAACTATTCCTTTAAAAATGAAAACAAAATATCAGAAGTGATTCTGTCTGCACCTGCTGTGTGAAACTGACTCTGAATCAGATATATTCACCTCTTCATGATCTGAATCTCTAAACTCCATCTGCCCTTGTTTTTGGCACTGAGCTCCTGTCGGCACTGTTTGATGGCGATCTGAACGCTGGTCTCCTGCGCGCACACACACACATACATATGCAGAAAGACAGACATACAAGCACACACACACATACATACATATGCAGAAAGACAGACGTACAAGCACACACACACACAGAAATATAACACACGTTAGGAATTTTCATCGGTCCAAAATCACACTCTACACCATCATAAGTTGGCCATTTCCTGTTATACTTCTGTGAGGTCACATCCTGTGCAGGAAATATGACGACTGGTGACATCACCAGGAAATTGAGGAAAGGAGGAAAAACAGAGAAAGACAGAGAGAGAGGGAGAACGAGGTTGCAGTGTAGTCAGGTGAGTGAGTAATCATGGCACACAATGACACATTTTCATTTCAGAGTTTGATGATATCATTGTTAGGGTGGGGTGGGTCTGTCTGTAAGAATGACAGAACTCAGGGGTCTACAGAGATCTGTGATGTTTAACTGATTCTGCATCAACAGCCACATTTCATTAATGACATCAAGTGGAAACCCAACAGCACCAAAACTGTACAAAACGACGAACAATAATGCCCACAGCCACACCAAAACACAGACTGCTTCCACTGACTGCTTATCAACACCTTCTTCTCCAAACCCAGATGCCAACACCTCAATTAATGCACATGATGTTCCCCTGCAGGAAGTGATGTCATCGCTGACCATTAGAGGGAGAGCAGCAGGGTGTGTGTGAGTCTGAACACATCACAGGATACAGTGAGAGATACACAGAGAACACAAACTGAAAGGTTCTGAGGTATGCAGATGCTTCCGGTCTCTGTACGGTATGTTGTGGTTGGTGGCCAAGCAGCCCAAATGAGAAGAGCTCATCTCAGTCTGTATGATGTTCTGCTCTCTAGATCTCATCCAGCAGATGAAACATTAACAGCACACATCTCCTCTCAACAAGACACTTCATAAACATGTGTGTATAGATGTTAATGTCTCATCTTTATGAGCATTCCTGCATGACGGCCAGTAACCCTGTGTGTGTGTGTGTGTGTGTGTGTTCACCCTCGAGGATGTTGCTGACACAGGTCAGAGGTTAGCAGGTACAGTAGGGACATTTCCTCTTGTCTTTAGCCCTTCTCACAGATTCCAGCTTTAGGTGGGAATCTGAAGTGCTTCTATTTTAAGATATTAATACACTGTCCTGAGACTCACACACAGTTTACTGGCAGACCGCAAACAAACGAGCTCTGACACTGATATGAATATTCAGTATGTGTCATCATGACATAATTTCGCAGAACTTCTGATCCATAAAAAAGTTGCAATGAGCATGTGTTTGACTGTCAATGAGTCTGGCTTAAATGTACATGAACATTATAATATCACTCCCTGCACCTTATTTTGCCAGAGCGTGACATTTCCAAACCCTCCGGTTCCCAACCTCTCCTTCAGCTCCCAGGAGCCGCACGCCTGAGGCGGCATGGAGGGCGGACGACTCATGGTGGCGCTCACTTCAGTTCATACGAACCCTGTGGAGCAGAACATGTCTTAAAAACTGGACTTATAACAACTTAATAACAACTCATAGAGCAGTGCATTAAATGCTTTAATATCATATGTCATCTCATATATATATATATATGTGTGTGTGTGTGTGTACAGCAATAGTTATTTAACATACTTCTTTAATGCATAAATAACAGGAAATACAGTGTGTGTCCGTTTTCTTTTAAAACACAAACAAGGAACCGAAACAGATCTTCATGGTGAATGTAAATTCCTCTAAACATTATAATTGTGTCTTTTCAACAGAGTTTAAAATACTGATTAATATTTATTTTTGTTTGTGGAACACGTGACAAATTGTTCTGAATAATCGCGCATCAGTTTACGGAAGATCGTTGCTTTTACAAACCTTCCCAATGTTGCTGTATTATAGAAGAAAACTTTTACATAAAAAATCAATGTGTAATATTGTTTAGTGCAACACAGATAAGTTTATATTTACTTTCACACGTATTTGACTTTTAACACATCAATCGAAAGTAAATTTACCTTCTGCTTTCAGATCTGATCTGATTCTTCACTTTCTCCGTCTCAGATCAGATTATTTCCGTGACACTTACAAAGCAACAAATTTCTCTAGTGTTTCATTGATGAAAAATATCAGTTTTGTGATTTGGTTGAAACCTGAAGCGCTGTGGATTTCTCTTCCTGAAACTTTCCTTTCCCGTAAATATTGTAATAGAAGAGAAGTACAATCGCGTGTGTCTCTCACGAGGACGCTGAACTTGATAAACACTGAGTACATGTAAACAGTTTAATATCACTACACTTCATACACTGAACTATATAATCCTGTACATTTAAATCCTCAATCATTCATATACACAGATCTGTTGGGATCATTTCCTCGCAGGTTCCGCCCGCATGAGGACAGATTTACAGATCTGATCCCCCTCAGCCCGGAAACAACAAGTTCCCTTCATTTGTTTCATGTGTAAATCGACCTGAAAATCTGTAACACTTTCTAGCCTATAGAATTATTGTCTATCTATTAGGAGCAATGCAAACAACAGCTGTTTTATACCTAATGTAATTGTTTAATACATAAAGACAGCTATTAAAAACAGCAGGATTTGCTTTTTCAATGCAAAGTAATACATAACAGTTTTCCTCACCTTTATTTGTTTAAAGGTTTGCTTATTTGTTTACACCTTTATCTGTTATTTATAGAATAACAGAATTTTAATGAATTTGACTGAAATGCTTTTGTGAAATCAGAGTCTCTGTTACAGTCACATCAAAGACCTTTAACATCAGCATTGTATCTTTGATTCTTCAGATCCAAATAAAAGGCAGATGAACTCTTGTCCCCTAAATAGTCAGAATGAGACACAGTAACTTGATCAGTTATTAAACTTCACGTCCTGCGTCATTATGAATAATCTGTTCTCTGAAATCACTTCAATGAGTTCTGAACCACACAGAGCTGATCATCAAGCAAACAAGCAGCTCATGAGTCGACTTGAGCTGCACAGCAGTGTGTTTATACTGCTGCATGACATCTCAATGTCTCTGGTGCTGGTGTATAGCTGCTCTGTAATGGTCAGACTGGTGAAGATGTGACGTCCTCATCTGCTCTTCTCCTGTGTTTACACGAGACGTTTCCTGTTGTCGTGCATGTTTGATGACACATGACGATATACTGTGTGTAACATTACACAGATAATAAACACACTCAGTCATTTGACAGGTTCTAGCTACATCAACTGTGTCTCTGAACTAAAAACAATGTCTGTCTTAAATAATGTAATTTATGTGGTATCATTATTCAAGTCAAAATATTACAACTGAATCAGATCAGGTAACATTTTACAGTAGAGCATTTACAGAACAAATCAACGCAGATTACACAATGTGTTAATTGATCAGAAATATGACCACACACACGCATGCGAGTCGACCAAAACCTTTAATATTGTCACTTCTGAGATCTAGAAAGATTTCAGAATCCAGCTGAAGACATGATGAAGTTCAGCACAGTACACACACACACACACACACACACAAATCACATAACAGTGGAATAATTAGTGGTTAGCGGTTAAAATTCACAGGATAATTGCTATTCTAATTAGTTGTCCAGAAAGCACAAAGATTTTTATTCATAGACTAATAAACTGACAGATACAGTGAATCTAGACAGGGACCGTTTGAAATCAAAACAGTACTAAAACCACACTTAAAAATGTCATTACATCACAAAATATAATAACAAGGGTCTGCAAACAAAGAACGCAGACAGCTTCTCAGTCTTACTGTCGTCACAGATGAGAGCAACTACAGGTGCACGTCATCAGATGTATTCATTGCGTTCTGTTTGTGATGTGTTCTTGTGTTGTGTCTTTGGGTTTTAATAGTTTATAAGTCTTTCATACATTATTAAGTCTGAGTTAACTGTGTAAATCTTTTCGGCTCGCTCTCTGTATGACGTCACGGACACGCGTTACGCACTCGCGTTCCTCACTCCAGCGCGCGGATCTGTGTCTCTCCACGCCCCGTCACGGCATCAGAACCGGTCCGTCCCACGACTTCGCGGAAGAGACCGGGATTCCGGAATAAATATCCCGAGATTCACGAGTCAGACCCACAGACAGAGAGACACACTTTGGAATAAGACTGATTTTTACGCGCATTGCAGTGGATCGGTGCTCCGCGCGTTTGCTTTGGGAGGTAAACACGCGTCTTTATCTCTTTTTTAGAAATGTTGCATCTTGTAAGTTTGGGTCAGCACCAGGGCTGTGTTTTAAAACCAAGTCAGCTACCTACTTAGACAGCAGCACTTGCGAGTGAAAAATTTACATATTGGTGCTGATTCGGAACGCACGTGAGGAGCAGAAGTGTCGTGTGAGAGTAAGCGAGATGAGAGAGAGAGCAAAATAACACACGCACACACACGTATAGCCTGTGTTGTATGTGACCCTTTTAATATAGTTGTTTTGCATTGAAACAAAGTAGCAGGTTGTTTTAGTCATAGTAAATGAAGTATTTTGTGTTCAGATCCACATGAGACTGTGGTGTTGGTGTATTCGACTGTAAAGTTAAATCTGCGTTTACAGTGAGAATCAGATTATAAACTCAAACTAGCTGTTGAGGAATTTCCTCTTCTGAACATTCTACAGTGTGTGACTGTAACTCTCTTATCTGTGTGTCTACAAACATCATCTCTAATGATACATGAGAAATACTGCCGGTCAGACACGGATGAAGACCAAAAAGTGAAAACATTATTTCCAGTACATTTGTTAATAACAACACAAACAGTCTGTCATTGCAGGTGGAATACAGTAATAAATGCTTTTAAATATAGTCCATGATACTCTGGTCTGCGTGTGATGATGCTCTGTTGGTTTAGGTCAGACTCATCAGGACTGATTGTGCTGATTCAGACATATTTTGACTTTGTGTTGTTTTTAGCTGTAGACTGCTGAACATTCTGCTGCTTCAGTTCTGTGTTTATCAAATACTAACACATGCACAGACACAGATATACTCTCAGCCCTAACAAGAGCAGCGTGTCTATCTCTCTGCTGACTATCTCTCTGTCTGTCTCTGTGCCTGCAATGACTCAGCTACACTCCTTTATCAGCTCTTCACTCATTCACCAGCTCTTCACTCATTCATCACGTTCTTCTGTTCATTCCTGCTGTGTCTGTCATCTGCTGGACAATGATGCTGTGTTCTGCCTTTCAAACAGAAGTGAGCATCACACACATACACGTAACACAACTACACGTAACACAACTACACGTAACACAACTACACGTAACACAACTACACGTAACACAACTACACGTAACACGGCTACACGTAACACGGCTACACGTAACACAACTACACGTAACACGGCTACACGTAACACGGCTACACGTAACACGGCTACACGTAACACAACTACACGTAACACAACTACACGTAACGCGGCTACACGTAACACAGCTACACGTAACACAACTACACGTAACACGGCTACACACAACTACACGTAACACGGCTACACGTAACACGGCTACACGTAACACGGCTACACGGCTACACGTAACACGGCTACACGTAACACAACTACACGTAACACGGCTACACGTAACACGGCTACACGTAACACAACTACACGTAACACAGCTACACGTAACACAGCTACACACCCAAATAAAAGGAGTTTGAAACCGCAAAAGTGAACATTCTTACTACAAAATCAATTCCTAACCAGTATCTTAATTTTGTTTACCAGTAAAATTATCTAAACATCCTTAAAACATAATAAATTTACCTCAGATGCACTGAGATGAACTTTCTTTAGAGAAGATATTTTAATATAAGAATATAAGTAATGTCTCTCGTTCTGTTGGTGGATTGTTTCACTTGATTGTTATGGACTTGCTTTTATTAGCTTAGTTTAATGCTTCCAGATCTGCTAAAGAAACCAGTTGTAGACTAGAGGGTTTTAGCTGTGCTGAGAGTTTAAAATGAGTGGCAGTGAGACATTTCTCATGGAGAATGTGTGTGCGTGTGTGCGTGCGTGTGGGTGTGTGTTGTCAGTTGGCTCCATATGTTTCCTGTAGTATATGGGGTGTGTGTGTCTGAAACCCTCAGCAGACATGCAAACCATGTTAACTGACGGCAGTATTATTTTGCATGTGCGTGGCTGTATGTGCATATTTTTTGGCGTGTGTGTGTATAATGTAGTGTAATATACCAACTGGACTGTTTATTGGTTAGTGTGTCATAATACAGAGCTGTGCTGTTCTGTGTATTTGCATACACAACATAGACATGACCTGCACACATTTTAGATTCAAGTCTGCAGTATATTGTACATACTGTAATCAGTCATCATTTCTTTGAAGTTTTTCATATTTTAGGCACATATGCTTTGTGTAGTTTAATCATTCCTCACTGTAATTAATTAAATAAAACTGCATGATGACAGAAATCTTTACAGAAGAGAGAGAGAGAAATGGAACGAGACAGTGAGTCAGAGCTACAAACTAAACGACAGCCACATCACACACTCAGACACAGATGGGTCGACTTTAAAGTAGAAACAGATTTAGTAAGTCTGTTTTCACAGGTGTCAGACTTTCACAATGTCTGATTCTTATGAGTCTTTTACATGTCTGGTTTGGTTTTGTGATTTTGGAGGGTTGACTTTTTATGTAGCTGTTTTGTAAAATGTTAATCTGATGTAGTTTCTGCACGTGTAGTTTTTCCGGTACAGAAGGAAAGTGTGTGTGCACATACCGGTCAGTCCACGTCTCTCCTCTGACTCATGTTACTGACCTGCTTTCTTCTGCAGGAATACAGTTCTGTGATCAGTCTGTACATGTGATTATAGAATAATTCATGATGATTGATGTGTCTGTCCATCTACATTTACACTCAGCTCATAATGACAGCTAAAGGTGTGTGTGTGTGTGTGTGTGTGTGTGTGTAGGAGAGAGTGAGTGAGAGAGATGTTGGCTTTTTTGAGGGGTGCCATACAAACACAGCTTGCATAACTAAAAATGTGACAATCAGAGTTTGAGATATTCTGAATTTCTTTGATATAACACATTTAGATTTCGGTACAGCAACAGAACAAAACACACTGTCTTTATTGGTAGATTACTCACTAACCAGTAAACCTTAATCCCAGCATGTCCTCAGGGCAAGTGAGTGTGAAAGATTTTTAACAATGTGAGTCAAATGTAATTATGAATAAATCCTTTATTCAGTGATGATTGACTGAGCAAGAAATTCCCTGAAGATTTAATTATAGAAACACACCCCAAAAAGATCTCAACAACATCTCATTTGTTTCTATAAACAGCACTGGTATCAGTGGACTGTTTCTCTACACTGTACATATGACATGTCTTCTCTGGAGTTTTTCTCAACAGTATCTCAAACGGTGCTCACCTCTGCCAAGATGAGCTCATTTGTGTCTATTTTTAATCTCTCCTAAATTTTAGGAATTGTGGGAATTGACAGTGAGACCCCTGTGTGAGAACATGAAGTTACTCGTGAATCTGTTACTGCTGCTGCCGGCTGTGTTCTGTGCTGGATACCAAACAGTAAGTCTGTGTGTGTTTGCGTGTGCGTGTGTGGGAGCATGTTAGTGTGAGAGTGCGTGTGTGTGTTTGCGTGTGCGCGCATGTGGGAGCATGTTAGTGTGAGAGTGCATGCACGTGTGCGTGCGGGAGCATGTTAGTGTGAGAGTGCATGCGCGTGTGCATGTGTGTGTGCGTGCGGGAGCATGTTAGTGTGAGAGTGCACGCGTGTGCATGTGTGTGTGCACGCGTGTGGGAGCATGTTA
>JAZGTJ010009884.1:6341-18795 GCA_036877575.1 Botia almorhae | reverse complement strand
AGAGTGTGTGTGTGAGAGTGTGTGTGTGAGTGTGAGTGAGTGTGTGTGTGAGTGTGTGTGTGAGTGTGTGTTATTCAGGCTGGGACTGTAATGAAAAGCCAGCACACGGTTTCTCTCTCAGGGTTCAAAACAAGATCAGGTCACCAGTACTCATCCAGCTGGGTCACATGGACGGCTTCATATAAAACATGCTTGGCAAGATAAACTGGAATAAAGAAACATCTTAAATATGAGGTGGCTCTTTAAAACACGTTGGCACATCAAATGTACGATCAGGGATTCAAACAAACTTCAAACCCAAGCAGTGATGTTTGGTTTTTCCACACTGTTTGTTTTGGAACGGAATTATACCTCAAAACGTCCGCCTTGTTGACAAGAGGTGTGTGCTGTTACTTTTCCAAATGATAAGCAAGCATTAATCATATATTCTTTGCGATTTATAACCTATTTGTAAATAAATATAAAATGGCACTTGAACTCAAATGCATATAACTGTTTGGCCGTGCTAGTGTTTACCCAGTCGAATGAGTACGCCTCTGCCTTTGTTGTTGTTCTGTGCTAATTTTGGCTTTCTTTTCAGCACTGGTTCACCGAACTCCCTCCGGTCTTGACCTTTGAACTGTCGAGGTTTGAGTTTAATCAAGCCTTAGGCCGACCCGAGAAGATCCACAACAAGCTGGAGTTTCCCTCCATGCTGTACATGGACAGGTCAGTGGGGGTTCATTTCCATGTGCTTTGAGTTTGGTGGATGCCTTCTTAATAAAACAACTTATGTTTAACATGTTTTTGACTTTTGTTGCCGACTGAAAGCTAGTTCAAGACAATACAAGTCTATGTTTTGCTTTTTGTGTTTTGTTTGCTTAAGTTTGAAATCTTAAGCAATACGTAATATGTTTGTGAATGAGGCACACACACTGCAGGTTGACCAGTTTTGACTTTATCCAAGTTTTACGTGATTATGTACATGATGTGATTATTTTTAGGTACATGGACAGGAACAGAGAAATCACACGCATAAAACGAGAAGAGATCAGAAGACTGAAGGAACATCTGACGGTTCTCCAGCAGAGACTGGAGAGGTCTGTGAATTCAGTCAGTCCTCAACACAGATCTGCAGCTACACCTGCTCTTAACTAGCAGGAGTGTCTCAGCTTCAGATCTAAAAGAAGCTTTCAGCCTCTAGCCTTCTCTCTTAGTTAAGAGCTGTATGTTCTAAAAGGTTCTCTGCTACTCTTGTGTAGGTATCTGAGCTATGGCTCAGGGCCCAAGCGTTTTCCTCTGGCTGATGTTCTTCAGTACGCCATGGAGTTTGCGTCCAGCAAACCGGTGTGCACATCGCCTGTAGAAGACATTGATACAACAGCACCACCTGGTGGTGCAACTGCACAGGTGCCACCTGCAGCAAGGCAAGAACCAGCTGATGTTCTATTTTGTAATATATTGGTAAAAATAGTTCTTATCTGCTGAGCTTGTGTTGTATTAGATTTATCACAGGTCCTGTGATTTTGTTTTTCACTGCAGCGCAGGGGAGCAGCCTGACGCATCTCTCTCTGCCGAGGGTTCAGGTGCTGGTTCACAGGCCCAGCAGCAACAGCAGAGGGTTCCGATCCATAAACCTTTCACTCAGTCCAGAGTCCCGCCGGACCTGCCCATGCACCCTGCCCCCCGACACATCACAGAGGAGGAGTTGAGGGTGCTGGAGGGCTGTCTGCACCGCTGGAGGAGCGAGGTGGAGAACGACACCAGGGGTACACGTGCATGCACAGATGCATGGTTTTACAAATGCGTGTAAATGCACTTGTAAGCGTGTTATCACACATCATTACTTGCGCATACAAACACATACATATGCACGTTATTATAAGTAAATGCATACATGCAGTTATTTTTCAAAGTCACGTGGCCTTTAGTTCGACATTATATAATGAATCTAACAATTTACAGATTTGCTGCTGCTTTTAGTAATTATCATAATATTTCCTGAACGTTTTGGGCTCTAAACATTTACTTGTTGCCATACTGTGTGTGTGTGTCAGATCTGCAGGGCAGTATATCCAGAATCCACAGAGCTATCGAGCTCATGTATTCTGACAAGTCAATGATGCAGGTGAGAAATGCGTTATGCAATATGCAATTTATATTTCTGCATTTAGCAGATGTTTATATCTATAGTGATTATGATGCATTCATACCATGCATTAGTTTGTGTATATCATACATCAGTTTGTGTGTTTCCTGGGAACTGAATCCGTGACTGAATGAGATCTCCAGTATAGTTTCCTCTGCATTGTATGCGGTTCTGTGTCGCAGGTTCCGTATCGGTTGCATGCTGTTCTAGTCCACGAGGGTCAGGCTAACGCAGGGCACTACTGGGCCTATATCTACTACCCACATCACCGGCGATGGATGAAGTACAACGACATCTCGGTGACTAAATCTTCCTGGGAGGAGTTGGTGCGAGACTCATTCGGTGGCTATCGCAATGCCAGCGCTTACTGCCTCATGTACATCGATGATAAAAAACCCTTCCTCATTGAAGGTAACACCTTCACCTGCTTATGCTAGTCATCTCTTTAATTACTGACTCTCTTATCTGTTCCCAGTACAGCCATAAATAGTTCAGTATAGTTAGCTGTGATATTATTGGTAATAATTACTTTTCCCCGCCCATTTGGCCTTGATTACATCATCACAAGAAGTTAATTCAGAAGTGGAAAAGGTTCATTTTTTTAATAAAAACAATCTTATATTTACTTTTAATAACATATACCTGGTAAATCATGCACAATAAGTGTAAAGAGAATACAAAACGGTCATGCTGATTTGAGTGTATTGCTGACTGGGTCTCCGTGCTTGTCTCAGAGGAGTTTGATAAAGAAACCGGGCAGATGTTGAGCGGTCTGGACAAGCTCCCTCCTGATCTGAAGGAGTACGTGGAGGCCGATAACAAGCTGTTTGAGGGGGAGATTGAGGAGTGGGATGCTCTACAAGCCCGGAAACTCCAGCAGGAGAAACTGGCTCTGGCTGCAGCCTCCAGTGTGGACGCTCAGCCCATAGCAACAGAACCCCGCCCTCCAGATCACACGGGTGAGTGGCTTCCTAAGCTGTGTTGTGGGAACCGAAGGATACTTTGGGTTTAATGTGTAATGACCAATCACATCTGGTCCTCCAACAGCTCCCCAGCAGGACCCAGAGTACATGGAGCAGCAGTCGCCTACTGAAGACTCCAAGCACCTGCAGGAGGACACGGAGAGAGCCATCAGCAAAGCAGCAGCTGAACACGACGAGAAGAGCCCAGAGGTGCTGCTTAGCACGGTAAGGTACACACATACACATGCATGAAGAACCTGGTTCAGATCAGTTCCTTCAGAAGGGTTTGGAGACCTAGGTAAACTAGGTTTGGTTACCCATGAGGACACAAACTCGCTCACTTGGTTCTTTTGCCCGATGTTCTCTCTTGGTCAAGCTCCTCCTCTCTTTTTCTCTTTCTGTCTTTCTCTCTCAGTCTCAATCATATCATCCTGACCACCAGGTGACCTCTGACCCCTGCCCTCCCTCTGACCCCGAGCAGGACGGCTCCGCCTCTTCTCCGCCCGCGCCTCAGCGGGTGGTGGAGGTGGCCATTCCTAATGTAGGAACCTTCGTCATTCAGTCGAAGGAGGGAGGTTATGATGATGAGGTAGAGTTCCTGGATGCCCAAAACTCCAGTTCACGTGCAGCCTTAAATTTCCCAGCATTCCTTGCACAACTTGCTCTGACATGCCAAACCCATTTCAGATTAACATTATTTGCAAGTCACTCCCAAAGGCCCCCAAACTACTAACAACACTCTCTACCCTGCAGTCATGACACGGCAATAATAGCTTGCTATAAAATGTGACATAACCGGAAACTTCTTTTGTCTTTGATTGTTTCTCCTTTACGAAGTTATAGCACGTGGCATGGGTTTCAGATCACATTACTGTCAATTTTACTTCACTTTGCAGTGTGCACAGGTAATTGTGGCCTTCCAAACCGTGTTGCTGGGACGTAAAGATACAATAACAGCATGATAAGCTAACTTGTTCATTTCAGTGGTTCAGCCTCTGTGAGTAAGCGATGAATTCATTGGCTGGTGGCTGAGCTGTGGTGTGATTGGCATGCGGACTGCCCAATGAGAGTTGTGGAGGCGTGTAATAATATCCTTCCCTCCTTGGGCAGGCGATGATGACCCCAAACATGCAGGGTGTCATAATGGCCATTGGCAAATCCAGGAGTGTTTATGACAAGTGCGGGCCTGAAGCAGCGTTCTTCAAGGTACACGACCTGCTGCATGCCACGCCCCCCATGCATCTTATTAGCTCTTTGACCACACCCCCTCCCCCAGAGCATCTCATTTTCTCTGAATGCTCACTTTTACTTTACTTTTTTTTCAGATTAAGGCATCAGTATGATATTTCTGTTGTTGTTGTAGGTTTTGCTTATAAACACCAGAGTTGTTTGGACACTAGCCTCGTTCTTCAATTGTGATTTACTTGGTTAGTCTAATAACTACAGGAAAACTTGGCATAAACCAAGATTGCTTATGTTAACAGGGTTGATCCCAAGTTTATGCCAAGTTATCCTGAAACGTATCTGGCTAACCAAGTAAACCACATTCAAAAAACAGGTTGCCTTCCTGACATCATTGTTTTTTTGTTTTCAGCTGGTTGCATAAAGCCCTCATGTCGTGTTATGTTAATATTTCTACTCTTTATCCACACTAGTTAGAGATGTGCGCATGTGATTTTATAATTTGTTTTGCTGATAAGGGTGTTGTGGGCCCCCAGCCTTCAGCTGAATGTAATTGCTGCAGAGTGTAACCTGTTTTTAATTCCAAACCAGCAATTGTGGCATAAGGAAGCAACAAGATTTTAACAGAGTTGATCTGTAAAAGTATTAAATTAAAGGCAGTAAGTCAAGAGTTACTGGGGTTTATTGTTTAAGCTTCAATTTTAATTTGATATGTTGCATGCAGAATGCGGTTTCCATAGCTATGAAAATCACTTGCACATTGACAGGCACAAAATTTTGTTTTCTGATGGTCTCTGATGGTTTGGGTTCTGCATTTTCTGTATTTCTGCATGTATCTAACTCTCTCTCTTTCTCTTTCTCCTCATCTCTTTAACAGGCAATGAAAGTGGAATACACACGTTTACTGAGGTTGGCCCAGGAGGACACGCCCCCTGAGAGGGACTATAGGCTACAGCACATCATTGTTTACTTCATACAGAATGAGGCTCCCAAAAAGATCCTGGAGAGAACGTTGCTCATGCAGTTTGCAGACAGAAACCTGGGCTTTGATGAGAGGTACAAATAATAAAAACATCTCCTTACAAACTGTAATTAAAAAAAAGTCTAAATGCAAAATAAATTAGTTGCTTTCGAGGCAATTTTCATTGGTTTCTTATTGTAATTGAGTTTGAATTGTCTCCTATTGCAATAGATTTTCTAGTTTAAGTGTTTGAATTTATATTTGGAGTCAATGTCCTCTGTAGACCAAAGTTAAACTTTTAACTGGCAGCCAAACTGCTCTCAAACTGTACTGGGGTTCACACTCACCATTTTACTAATCCTTATTACATCTACACCAAAGAAAAATGTTTTTAATGGGAACCAAACTAACAACAAATACACGAACATCAAATACATGACCCAAAAGTGTGAAAACGCCTTGAATTTGAACAGAGCTTGTACCAACAGCCAATGAAAGACGATCGTTAGCCACACTGAAACCCTCCAGCTCACAGATAACTGATTGATTTTAGTTAAAGGAATACCAGCTCCGTTTCCAAGAGTCCAGATTATGATTATCAGCCCGTCACATTGGTTGTCGTCATGTCTTATGGCTGTGTTTACCGAACAACGACCGATGGCTTTTTGTCTCTGTACGTGGTCGTGCGCATCTTCAGAGCAGACTGCGCGCTTCAGTGAGGGACGCGATCCATATTCATAAGCAAATTGATTTCTTTCTCCTTACCTTTGAGAAATGTAATTAGATTGATGCAAGTGCGCCCCGGATGCAACGCCCCAGAGTTTTGCGGTTTGTTTTGGGTAATAGAGTATGATTCATAGCTGGAGAACACGGCTCGCGTCTCGTCCCCGTGTCACACTCAAGCTCTAATGTGGTACCTGTATTTATTGCCCCTGCAGGTGTAAGAACATCATGAAGGTAGCGCACGCTAAACTGGAACTCGTTAAACCTGACGAGGTTAACATGGAGGAATACGAGGTGAGCAGAGCCATTCTGATTCACAACTGAACTGAGAACAGTAATTCAGTTTCTGCATTTACATACAGGATTCAGAATTGAACCTGATTCAAATTCATTCAATTCAAATGACAACTTCTATAACCGTTTAGAGTTAGTTATACAGTTCTTACAACTTGAAGCAAAAATGAATAGTGATTGTTTTGTTGTAAACAAATACTATAACCAAACTGTATTTTTTGTTGGGAAACAGATATGGCATCGGGAATACAGGAATTTCCGTGAGACGACAGTGTTCCTGTTAATCGGTTTGGAAATGTTCCTTAAGAAAAGGTGAAGGCAGTTGCGCGTCGTACACGATATGACCACTAGATGGCAGCATGTTCGTTTTTATCAACTGCAGCTTGCCAAATAACGGAGCATAATAACACGCAATCTGTCAATGATTTCTATACATATATTGCATTGTAAATACAAACCAATGTTGTGCCGTATTCATTTCCTCTCACTTCTTACTCTTTTTACTGCAGTTATGTGGAAGCGCTGATGTACCTGATTTACGCCTATCAGTACAACAAAGAGCTCCTGACTAAAGGGCCCTACAGAGGCCATGAAGAGGAGCTGATCGCCCATTACCGTAGAGTGTGTCTGCTGGTGAGAAAATGAACCAAACCCTCGTCACCCTGATCCCACTCAGACTAAAACTGATCAGTGCTAAAACACAACACTGTCTGAAATATTCACAAGCACAGCGCACGCTTTCCTGCAAACAGTGACTGGAATAAAAATGGACAGCTTTGGAGTTCTGAGTGCGTTAAAAATAGTTTGCATGCATGCGGTCTCGAAAATGCAATTATGAATCCACATTTTATCTTTTAAGCCCAAACGAAACTTTTTTTTCCCCATTTTCCATTGAGAAACGGGCCACTTTTCATAAGCCTTATACGTTGGGATGCAATTTTAAAAGAGAGTTCGAAGTTTCTAAAATGATCTGTTTTGTTGCTGTCATGAATCAGCTTGAAGAAACATCTGCTTTAATTTTAATTGACAGCCGCTGTCTCTGTACAAGTGTGTAGCTGTAGTACCGCTTCTCTGTACTCGGTGACCCCAGCGCGGCCATTGTGCTCGTAATGTAATCAACAATACTGAAATAGGAAGCATACAGTGCTTGGAGTGTAAACACATTAGCGAGAAGCACGTCGTTGTCCTTGATTCACCTTTTCGGAAAGCTGCAAAGGCCTTGGCTTCCTCTCAAGCCATGCTGTTTACTCTCTGCTCGCTTTAATTGACAATACTGCTAACATTGACTTAGCTAATGCACTGCAGCGTTTTTTGCGCATTTAGCTAGTTGCTAATTCCAGCGCGGGCCGGGTCATCGAGTTTACCGCTGCTTCTGAAGATCGTTTAGCGTCAGCTTTTACGTCAATAAAAAACGCTCCGGAACATTCTTGGACGAGCAGGACGCTTTGAACTTGCGGTGGTTGTTTATTGATTTTTGTTTATAAAAAGTTCCTCCACCCCCGTTTTTCCGCCAGTTCTGGAGGAAAAGTAATGCGAATGTTTGTATGCATCCCCCGCAGAAGCTGAACGAGCACGCGGCTGCGCTGTTTGAGACGGGCGAGGAGACCGAGGTGAACGCCGGGCTGAGCATCATGAACGAGCTGGTGGTCGCATGTATTCCGCTGCTGCTGGTGGATGAGATGGAAGAGAAAGACATGGTGGCCGTGGAGGACATGAGGAACCGGTGGTGCTCCTATCTGGGCCAGGAGATGGAACGTAAGTCCTTACACACGTAGATAGTTGCAACACCCTTAACCAAGTCAAGCCTCAATGCAAGTAGTAGGAAATTTGGGGGTGTTTGATTGATTTCGTAAGCAGCTGCCAAAAGATAACCACCCAGGCAGGTTCATATTTTTCTTTAGCTATTATGAAACCCTAATAGGCGAGCTGTAAGAAAAGTCATGCAGAAGCAGAGAAGGTCGATTTAAGATTCTTATAACTTTTAAAATATCGTGATCTAATGAATTCCGCACTATAAAACCAGTGACATTTATTTAAGCTGATGTATGCTTTTTATTCTCTGTGTCGAAATACCTCACGCTAGCCCTGATTAATATGTAGAGCTGTAAGTAAGCCGGGTCGGTTTCCATGAGAGGTGTAAACACAGACTTTTTGGTTGATTCGTTTATTGGAGCATCGTGATCAGCCGTGCACAGCAACAATGGCTCAATCTATGGTGTGATTATGGGGTGTAGCGTTAAGGAAACGTGTTTGGCAACAATCATTATTTCTACTGTTTTGTTTGCTTATGCCACCGGTACAAAAAGGACATTCGGAATTTTGCTTTCATTCTGAAAAGTTCTCCCCGTTTGCATGAAGGTAATTTATGTTCTGTAGGACATAAGCTATTTGTGGAGCCTCAGCAGAGAGAACATATGCTTTGTATGTTTATTCATACTGTCTTGCACACACATTTGTCACCAGCTCAAAATGTCATTTCCTTTTCACCAGCTAATCTCCAGGAGAAGCTCACTGACTTTCTGCCCAAGCTGCTCGACTGCTCGGCCGAGATCAAAAGCTTTCACGACCCACCCAAACTCCCCTCCTACTCCACACTAGAGCTGTGCGAGCGATACAGCCGGGTCATGACATCACTCACCCTGAGTCGAACCCCCGCAGATGGCAGATGAGCTGCGCAGACGTCATTTCCCCCCAGTAACGCACGCCTTCCTCAAAGCAGGACGTTCCCAAATCTACCGACCCTTCTTTTCTCTTTTGCTGCTAGAGATTTTATCTTTATCCTTATTGGTATTATAAATATTATTTCGAGGATTCTGTTATATTTTAAAGCTAATGCAACAGTGAGACAGGTGGGAGGAGGAGGAGCACAGAGGAGGAAGAAAACATTACAGCAGGAAATATCACAGGTGTGCTTTAGACATTAACGCATGCAGCTTTAGCTTTGTAAAAAACGAGGTTGAGAATTCATTTCAATATTTAGGTTTATTTTTAGTTATTATTGCTCTACGCCACGACCCTCTAATATTCAGAGGCGGGACAGCCTGATGCTCCGCCTCCAGTCTGTTACAGCGCTACCATATTGTTTTGCATTTTTCTAGAGGATGGTTGGTGTAACAAAGCTGGAGGTTCTCGTGTGGTCTGCAGACCTTATGAATGGGACTTTAACACAAGTTTTAAGTGCTATGGTTGGTAGCCATGGAGAACACTGTGGCTTGTTAATACATTGAGAGAATAAAGTTTTATTTATGGCTCTTTTAGGCCAGATACATATTTTTTTAAATGTTCCTCATTTTTATTGAACATGGCAATGAGTGAATCTGAGCTTTGCTACTTCTCAAAGAGAGTGGATGGGCTTGGGTGGATTTGACTGTACTTTACGGAATCGAGTTTGGTTTACCATAAAACGTTTCACTGATACAGGAACAGCCAAATGTTGAATGAAAAGACACAAACACTACTGCGTACCCAAAGAGAACTGATCTGAATATATTATTATATAGAATCTGTCTTTCACAGTCCATCGCTGTCATCATGGTATAATGTCCAGAGTTTAATGCTGTAATACAATGTTTATATGTTGCTAAATGTTCACACCAGTATAATGGAAATGGGATTTGATGCCAAGCATCAACTAAGACTGGAATTTTAGCACTCGCACTGGTGGAAATTCCCTGGTTGGATGCACTCAAAGGAATCGACTCTGGAGCAATTTACTATTGTACATATTTACACCCTTAAGTTTGTCAAAAAGTGTTTTTTTTCTTTTTCGATCAGAGCAGCTTTTTAGTGCATATGATAATAAAAAAGCTATTAAACAAAGCTGACACAAATAAACCAAAACAAACCATAAACGCATGCTTTTTTTGGGGGGGGGTACAGGAGACCACGCCCACTCGTTTCTGACGTATGTTTTTCTATTAAGCTTTCAATGTTTTGAGACATATGGAACATCATTTTAAATAAACACAAGCAGTTATTCCAAGAAGCAAATATTAAAACCTCTGCGGAGTGATTGTGTACATGAGTAAGAACAAACTTTCTAGGAACGAATCTTATTGTATTAGATTTCTGCCAGGGCCGTGCACCAAATGACCCACTTAAGAGTGAAATAAGGTCAGTGTTGGAGAGATGCAGCGCAGTCATTCATCACGAGATCAACCAAAGACCTGTTTGTTAGAAAAGAAATAAGTGGAACGAAGGCGCCGTGTAAGATTCCACGTGTGGCCAAACCACACACAAATCTTACCCAGACCTAGCAAAAAATGCGCGAATATAAAGGTAAGGTACGAGAGGTGTGTGTTATAAACATACCTACGATCCATTTGTCCGTATCAGGGTTGCAATACGTTTCAGTTCTGTGCGCAAATCATGATATTAGATGGTTTCGATTCGAAACGTTATATCGTCGGAGAACGCTGTCCGTGACGTCATTTTTCCGCGAAACGATGATAGGCATTTGACGCTGCTGAGCTCGCGACAAGCGTAGTTTTTAATAATGTAGCTTTGCTTTGAAATTGTTTGTCTAAATGAAACGCGCGATTTTTTATTTTGTCTGAACATTATGTAGGCGAAATAATGCTTTAATATGCTCGCGGTTTAGACTAGTAGGTTAACGGCGCAGTTTGTTTAGAGATTAAATAACATTAAATATAGTGAAAAATATGATCAAATTTGATAATAATCCTATTATTGGAAATAATTAATTTGTGTGGTATTATATAATAATAATAATAATCTTTGTTAATTTAATTATCATAAATTACAATATAGAGTTATTATAGTGTTACCATATGTTTTTCATACAATAGTCACATAAGGTTTTCAGGTGGCCAACCAGAATGTTTGATTTTTCCTTTGGCCGATTTCTGAATTATTACATTTGACCCCAACCCTGAATAATGTGCTTTCAGTCATGGATTAGTCTGCGATATAAATTTCCTGCAGAGAAGGTTTGCTGTGATCATCTTAATCTGTGAAGGGACTTATCTGCTTATGTTTCATTATCTAACCATGTCCAGACGACTGGAACTGTTACTTACCTCGTAATCGAGTTTTTGTCCCTCTCGCCTTTCTTCTTCAGTTCAATGAATCTTTCTGATGTCTTTTGGGGCTTCTTTTATTAGTTTGTTTTCAAAAGGTCAGACCAAGTATCTGTTAAACATGACTTGTCCCAACTGTTGACTGTCACACTCTACCGATAACAGCCTGTTTCCATGGTGATATTTCATTGTCTGACTGTCTAGACACCCAGTGACACCTGACACGTTGGGCCCGGGGGTTTCAGTTGGCCGTGCGAGTCAAAAATCGAAGGCTCAGCTGCCCTCTGAGTCCCTCTCCTGATTATGGTTGAAGGTCCACAGAGACTTAAATACAAAGCAAAATACCGAAGCCTTTTTCAATCACGACTGGTTCTAACAACATGAGGCCATTTTTTATTACATGAATTTCCCTTTTATTTGTATATAACCACAGAGTAAAATTTTTTTTTTTAGGTTTTAAATGCTTTTGGAATAAATCATACAAAATTTTTTGTTATTTACTCTGTATTCCTTTAAAGTGAAACAGTTGCTTTGAACTCGGCAGCATACATGAGAACTGGATAAATATGGCTGCTCTATTGTTTTTTTTTTTAGTTCCACGTAATTTGTCTTTGTATGTGGCACAGGCTGGTGTGTTTTTGTGTTTTACTGAAGACGTTCTTTTCACCTGTGATATTTGCGTCTTTTGTGAGTCATTGTTTTAGTTAGAACTGTCCAAAATGATTTTGTCGGATGAATGCAAGACCAGCAGTGGATACAGAATGTAAGCAGCTGCTAAAATATCCACGGTCCCTTGAGGAAGCCAGAGGGTGTTTGCCATGACCCAGTGAGAGCGGCTTCAGAGGACACTGTTCAAAGCTATTCCACAGAGATATTTTTTTTGTTCGGGAGAGTTTTTGTCTTCCTGAACTGAATACCAATCAACGGTTGCCATCTTCAGCGCGCTAAAGCTTGCGAAAAGCATGACGCCACCTTCGGACTAAAATAATAAAGCAGCGACAAGAAAAGTACGCTGAAATCACCAGCCATCTATTTCCTCCCAGTTTAATGATGCTCTGTCAGAGTTGTTGCTGTCTGGGTGTCCGAGACCGTAATTTTACCCCAGACGCTGCAGCCCAGCGGGGTGCATGATTATATTGAGATGGGTCGGAACGGGGGCAGTCAG
>JAZGTJ010009883.1:0-18796 GCA_036877575.1 Botia almorhae | reverse complement strand
CCGTGATTCATCAATGCATGTATTATGAGCCGTATGCGTTGTACAAAAAATACTACGCATTCAGTGTCAATGTTTTAGTTTGTAAAAAGTGGATCCAAACTGTTCCTATACCTCCTAAACCGAAAGGTTCAGCAGTACTGTATACTGCTGTCCTCAGTAACAAACGTCAACTTGACTCGTGTGTCGTGAACGCGCCTTACGCGCTTGCACAGTGTTGGGCAAAATGGCGGACAAAACGCCTGGTGGGGCGCAGAAAGCCAACCCAAAGGTATTTTACAGCATTTTGCCTTTTATCATTATGTTGAAGTAAATCTCTTGTTTAAGAATATAAACATGCAACGACATTGTTTAGTTAAGTAGTGTGTTACTCAGCAACATAAGAAATATTATTGAGCTGCTGGGTTGTGATGCTAACTCATTAGCAGGGCACTTATTCGGATATTATTATATCAGATATTCGGCGGCTGCATTTATTTACCTTTAAAGTCTAAAATAGATTAAAACCGACCCAAATCTACCTGCAGCATGTGGTGTTTATGATTATATGTAAAATGTCTATGCTATATATGTTGAAGCCTCCACAAAGCAAGAAACATGTTGCACTGCACTGCGGTGCTGTGTATTTTTGTGTGTTGACACAGCTAACGCAAAACCCTAACAAACATTAATGTAGATATCTGGACGTAGTAGTCATGTAGAATGTTATCCTAGAGGCGTACCTCGTTTTGTAACATTTAGTAACCAAGTTGAGAACTACTTTGTGTATGGCTGAGCTAACATGCTCATTTGGCTTTGATGAGCTAATGTGATCGTGCTAGTATTGATCATCTATATGTGTACGGTATTGCTAGCCACGTGAACGTTGTCAACTGAAATGAAAACAAAACTTATATAATACTGTATAGATATATTACATGTTTAGGTGCAGCCACTGTAACTCTGTGACAGTACTCAATGATGGGCTACTGATGAATCCCTGGGGATCCCCGTTAAATATTTACTCCACAGAAGTCACACCAGCCCTTACCAATGATAGATACATTCGGTTTTCTCTCTTCTTTTAATGTGTGTCCCCTTATTCATGTATTTGCAAAACAATCTGAATATCCTCAGACAATAATTGAGTGGGGTGTCTTTTCAGGGACATTTATGAGTAGTAACGGAATAACAAGTTACTTTTATATTTTCATGCAGGCTTTGTTGGAAAGTAAATTAAAGGCCTTTAGCATCGGCAAGATGGCGGTTGCAAAAAGAACACTAAGTAAGAAAGAGCAGGATGAACTAAAGAAGAAGGTATGTGAGGCCAGTTACTGCTGGCTTAAAACATTCAGTAAGCAACATACAGTATTGATTGACTTTTCAGTATTTCAGTGATCCCCTATACTTCAGAGTACATTGAACTACTTGTTAAATTGACGCATTAACATTTACTCCTAGTGCCTTATGCATCTGTATCTGTGGTTTTTACAGGAGGATGAAAAGGCAGCTGCAGAGATTTATGAAGAGTTTCTTGCTGCCTTTGAGGGCGGTGAAGGAAAAGTAAAGACTTTTGTCCGTGGTGGTATTGCCAATGCCACTAAAGGTATGTTTATCAATGTCGCTGCAATGACCATGTGGTTAATTTACCTTCTTATCTGCATCAGGAATCAAAGCATTGATTCAGTATTTAATTATAAGCATAGCAAGACAAATGCCATTAATATAGGAGCAAACTTACTTTTGACCAAATTTATACAATACTTGTCTTTTAACACCTGTGCTACTTTATCCATTACAGAGGAAGTGGCAGCTGACGACAAGAAAGGAAAGCTTTACAAACCCAAGTCAAGGATTGTGGAGACAAAAAATTTGCTACCTTTGGAAACTCCACAGTTTATATCAATAGACAAGCGCAATGTGAGTTTTTCTTATTTCTGACAATTAAGCCTGTTTTGAGAAACAATAATAATAATAACCCTCTAATGTTTTCTACCTAGGCATCGAAGAAGGTAGAGAAAGAAAAGAAAAAGAGCAACCTTGAACTCTTTAAAGAAGAACTAAAACAGTTGGTGTTCCTCTTATTTAACAACAGCTTTAACACAATAAATTAAAATGTAAGATAATTATAAACTGTTTTGGCAGAATACAGGAGGAGCGTGATGAACGTCACAAGTTGAAGGGTCGAGTCAGTCGTTTTGAGCCTCTTCCCACAACGGAAGGACGACGATCTTGTAAGTTACTTCTTTACGCATGTGTTTTAGAAGACAGCTTTCCTTTCTTTTTACTCATGGAGTCAGACCTAGTCAGACCTAGTTTCTGCCCCTCCCACATATCATGGCCACCACCAAAAATCAGCAGTGTACGCTTTTTGTAATCAAGGAAACAAAATTCACACTGCTTTTCTGCTTCTTTTAGCGGATGGTTCTTCACGAAGAAACCGTCCGTCCAGTGGTAATTTTGTTTTATATACTGTGTAATGTAATTATGTGACCAATCTGGTGTTTGTGTAACTCATTGTGGTGTTACAAAGTGATAAGAATTGAACTGTTACGTAGAGTGGTTGGTTTTTCTTTTAGTTTTAGATGATTCAGCTCCTGGCTCACACGATGTTGGTGATCCAACCACTACAAATCTTTATTTGGGGAACATAAATCCTCAGGTAACCTTTACTGATAATTGTATATTAATAACCTGAACCCAGTCGTCATGACCCATTCTGAGATCTGCTCTTACTGTTCCAGATGAACGAGGAGATGCTGTGTCAGGAATTTGGTCGGTATGGTCCATTAGCCAGTGTGAAAATTATGTGGCCCAGGACCGATGAGGAGAGAGCGAGAGAGAGAAACTGTGGTTTTGTCGCCTTCATGACCAGGAGAGATGCTGAACGTGCACTTAAGCATTTAAACGGTAAATTATATTCTATACCCATCCGTCCAGCCATCTATCTCTTCATTGGGAATGCCTTTAATGTTTCAAATTTAAAATCAATGACGTCTGGAAATGCTCTTTGTTTCAGGAAAAATGGTCATGAATTTTGAAATGAAACTGGGATGGGGCAAAGGTGTACCAATTCCTCCTCACCCAATATACATTCCACCTTCTATGATGGAGCACACCCTCCCACCTCCACCTTCTGGACTTCCGTTCAACGCCCAGCCAAAAGAAAGGCTGAAGAACCCCAGCGCTCCTATGCCTCCCCCTCCCAAGAGCAAAGAGGAGTTTGAGAAGGTAACTTGGTGCATGTGGGACAAAAAGATTTCCATTATCATGTTCAAAAATGTAGTTAGGGGACCCGTCATTCTTTATGTTTGTATACGTTGGAATTTTGAGTTTCCTTTTTATGTTCTTGTTTTTACTCTCCATTCTGCAAAAGGTTTGTGCCTTTAGGATTGTGTAGTTGTACAAACGTTTGTAATAGACTAAGTAAATTATATATGTACCATGCTGATTGTACCGGTAAGTGTTTTTGGAGTGTAGACTACACATTGAAAAACATTTTAAAGGCCTTGGTGCTTTTCTAAGCCTTTTCTAAGTTAGGATTAAACTGTATTCCTTTTCATACTGTTTTTTTTTTTTTGCAGAAATGTTTGGTCTTTGTTAATAGGATTATTTAGAGAGAAATGTGAACACAGTTTTTTTAAATTATATTATTCATGCAAATCAAGCATTTTCTTTAAGGGATTTTCAGTCGAGTTTTAAAACAGACACCATAGAATACGTTTGTTATTGTAGGAGCATATGTTGCATTTAGTGTATGCTTGTTTCTTTTTAACAATACTCACATATATTCTATGTTTATTATCTGATGTGACTTCATATCCAGACTCTGTCGCAAGCCATAGTCAAAGTGGTTATCCCAACAGAAAGGTACATGTTTTTCTTTTTTCCAAATTCTAATGAAATGTAGAGAACTTATCCCATCTCTGTAGTTTGAATGATTGGACATACGTATGCTACCAAGGGCTGGTTTGGGTGAGCAATAGTTGAGGCTTTGCATGAAAACCAGGAGGACTCTAACCATACAAATCACATGCATATAGGCAAGTTGTTTACAAAGGTTTTGTGTAATACTGTGCAGCTAGCAAAGTTACTGATAGTATAAGAGTTCACTGCATAAGAATCTTGACTTTAGGAGGAACTCTTCCTAATTATTGTTTCTGTCTATATAAGCAATGAATCAATGTTGTTTGACATTTGTAGATGCTGCTTTTATAGTCATTTTAGATGGTAAGGCATGGTTGACAGTTTGTTCCGCTTGAGATTGTTTAAAGAGCATCGTTTAATCAGCAAGTTTAATCAGATTTACTTCAGCTGTGATCCATTGCAATACTACTAATTTAACTTAAACGCTACACATTACACCCATCACCTAGTCTTAGTAACAGATAGACCCCACCTCTGGCTATTGCTCACTTCAGCTGCCACAGTAGCATGTTTCAAAAGCGACACCCAATCCCCATAGTCTCAGTGACCTTTGACATTGGCCTTGGTGGGCAGCACAAGTTGAACTGTCTGCAGCTGCGAGGGACCAGAAAAGCGTCACAGGATGGATTGGGGAAAGTATACAGAATGATTGCCTGACATTGGTATGATCGGCTCCAATAATTGTGATTTGTGTTTCAGTGCATTAGAGAAACATCATCTGTTGATTTATTGGCCACCTCACAAGCCAGGGACTCCCATTATTGACCCAATCCCCTAACTGACTCTAGAAGTGCTTACATGGTTATTTGTCCTCCATCCACACCTGTCTGTTGTGAAAAATAAGTCACATGGCATCACATTTGGTGTCTTAATAGAAAGTCCAGTTATAAGATACAAGGGAAGAATTCCATGGCTGAGACTCTGTACATGTAGAGAGGATTGACATGTTTTGAATGTTACAAGCTGTCACTCTGCCAGTCAGTTTTAAATCTTAAGCGCACAAAGGGCCTGTCTTTTGATTCATGCATAGCAAAAATGTTGCATTTCATCAGATGTCATATTGTAGGAGCAGGAGCTGTTTAGGTGACGGCGCTGAATCTGTTTCGCTTTAACTGTGTTTTTCTTGTAGGAATTTGCTCTCTCTCATCCATCGAATGATTGAGTTTGTGGTGCGTGAAGGACCCATGTTTGAAGCCATGATCATGAACCGAGAGATTAACAATCCTCTCTACAGGTGAGTCATTGAGGTTTTCTTAATATAGCTTCATTTAGACATTTTAATGATTAATTGACTGTCTTTTCCAACACCAAGCCTTTAAGACGCTCCTTGTCATAGAATTTCATGATCTGTACTTGTTTTGGGTGAGCATGTATTCTGAGAGTGGTCTCTAATCAAACACTGTTTTATGGGTTCAACAGATTTTTATTTGAAAATCAAGGTCCAGCCCATGTCTATTACCGGTGGAAATTATACACAATATTACAGGTTTGTGTTATTTCTTTTCTACTTTGTTGAAAATTTGGTCAACTGTTTACAAACATAAGGTTACAAAAGTGTTCATTTATAGGGTGAGTCTCCAACAAAATGGAAAACTGAGGACTTCAGGATATTTAAAAACGGATCTATATGGCGACCACCTCCTCTTAACCCATATTTACATAGCACTCCTGGCGACGAAGATCATGAAGACGAGGAAGATGAAGAAATCGGCAAGAAAGGCGTGTTAAAAGACGAGTATGTCTAAGCATCAAAATATTGCTTGCTTTCCTTGTTGCGGTTCATTTCATGGCGATATGTAAAGAGTTACCAGGCTTTTTGGT
Organism: Botia almorhae; assembly: GCA_036877575.1. Classification (NCBI taxonomy): domain Eukaryota; kingdom Metazoa; phylum Chordata; class Actinopteri; order Cypriniformes; family Botiidae; genus Botia; species Botia almorhae. The sequence continues at coordinate 13,072 of JAZGTJ010009883.1, read as the reverse complement.
TTTGTGTACTTTGTGTCTTTTCTATTGCAGCGAAAGGGATAAACTGGAGGAAATTCTTCGAGGTCTCACGCCAAGGAAGAGTGATGTAGCTGAAGCCATGCTCTTCTGCCTCACACATGCTGATGCGGCTGAGGAGATCGTGGAATGCATTGCTGAATCTCTATCCATACTAAAAACCCCTCTGCCTAAGAAGGTCAGGCTTGGCAGGAGAATTAGAAAAACATTTTTTATTTTTGTTCGCATTCACATTATAGCCTTTGTCTTCCTTTAGATTGCAAGGTTATATTTGGTGTCAGACGTGCTCTATAACTCATCTGCAAAAGTAGCTAATGCCTCTTACTATCGGAAATTGTAAGTGTAATACAATTTTAGTAGATTACCTTGCGTTTTTAAGTACACACTAAATATATCAGATCTTGTTTGTCTTTGTGTTTAATGTGATTGCCTGCCATTCTTTTACAGCTTTGAAACCAAACTTTGTCAGATATTTTCTGACCTCAATGCCACGTACAAGACAATACAAGGACACTTGCAATCGGAACATTTCAAGGTGCGCCTTCCTGTTGTTACACTGTTTAAAGGTAGGGTAGGCAGTTTCAGGGAGGCTAGCAATAACAACCTAACATTAAAAGAATAAGGTCCCACCCTCTGTTCGGAGCGATATCCAAAGCCACGCCTCCTCCAATAGTGTGTGGAACTATGCACATACATGTGATGGGCAATTATGACATCCTATTATTGCATTCGGGCCAAACACAATGATTGGATGAATGTTTAATGGTCCTGCGCTTTCCACAGAAGATATAGAAATATATTTAGATCACTTAGTGATTGCTATTAGGATGTGAAAAAACTGTCAAAAAATGTTTTTTCTTATGTTTTTAAAAAAGATTGTCTACCCTGCCAATAACAGACTTGTTTTGTATGATATGCACTGTCTGGAATTGATGTTTCTTTTTTTGATCTCCACAGCAAAGAGTAATGTCCTGTTTTCGTGCATGGGAGGACTGGACAGTGTATCCTGATCCTTTCCTAATTAAACTTCAGAACATTTTCCTGGGGCTTGTAAGTCTTGATCCAGAAAAGGAGGCTGTAGAGCTGGTTCCAGAGATTTGTTTGGTAGGGCTGATTCAGTTGTTCTGATTCATATAATTGCAATGGTAACATCAAGGCATTAGTGTTTTTTAGTCAGAACTGGTTTAATCATTGACTAAATAAATGGACGTTTTCTGCATTTTCATTTAGCAGCCAGAAACTAGTGTCAACATTGATGGTGCTCCTATCGTGGAGGAGGAGCTGGATGGTGCTCCTCTGGATGATGTTGATGGCACACCTATTGATGGAGCACAAATTGATGGTGCACCACTCGACGACCTGGATGGAGTGCCTATTAAGGGAGTAGATGATGATCTGGATGGTGTTCCTTGTAAGATTACTTACTAAAGAAACATTTGTTTCCATGTACATCATCACCAGGGTTCCTGTAATAATAGAAAACCTGGATTTTTACAGGAAATGGTTCAATTGTAATTTCTTAACATGGGTGAAAAAGAAAAATGAGTTGGTCAAAAAGTGTGTAAAACCAGTTTTAACTTCCACATATGTAGGACATTTATGAAATTACATGTTTTTCCTTTCTTTCAGTGGATCAAAAACCAGGTTTTAAGGTAGCCCCATCAAAATGGGAGGCAGTGGATGGTGCTGCTTTGGAAGCTCAAGGTTCGCCGTGATGTTCATCACCTTAATTCTAACTTTTGTTTCTTTTATATATATCTGCTTCTGTTTCCAGAGAATTGATTTATCTCTATTTTTAGCTGTAACTACATCAAAATGGGAAATCTTTGATATGCCAGAAGAATCTGAGAAAAGTAAAGTGAGGTTAGTTTTATTAACTGTATAAACAGCAGTTTCCTCTGACTGGTTTACATTTTCTTGGTTCGAAAAGTTTGACTATGCATCATTGAAATTTATCTGTCATGTACTTTGACAAAATTCACTTAGATTTGTTCTGTTGTAGAACAAAACCTGACACTGACAGCAAAGACACCCTGAAGGTTTCCAGCTCTGAGCAGCAGTCCTACACTAATCCTGTTAAAGAAGAATATGATTTTAAGTCTGCAAAGTTTTCTGAGACGAGTGAAGAGAAACGTGCCAAACTACGGGAAATTGAGGTACCTAAATGCTCATGTAAAGCTTAACGTTCTTGAAAACGGTTTACCTAATTTTGCTTTCCTGTTGCAGCTTAAAGTCATGAAGTTTCAAGATGAGCTTGAATCTGGAAAACGACCCAAAAAATCTGGACAGAGTATTCAAGAACAAGTAGAGCTTTATAGGGACAAGTTACTACAGAGGGTTAGTATTAGATGAATTGGTTTAGAATTACATTCTACTACATTCTCACTTTTCTGTTTTGTTTATAACTACAATTGTTATGTCATTGTTTAGGAGAAGGAGAAAGAAATGGAAAAGGACAAAGAGAAAGAAAAAGAGAGAAAAGACAAAGACAAATCTGACATTTCCCATAAAGAAAAGGACAAAGATGACTCCACACCAGGCAGAAAAGACAAGTAAGAGACCTCAAAACTTGTTTGGCAAATGCATAGATCTTTGATATTGCAGACAATGCTTTCATAAGGCAGAATATCGAATATCATTTAATTTTTTTGCTTCATTAATACTAGTAGTTGTTCTTTGCCGTTGCTTTACTGTCTATGCTTCTTGAGATTTGGCTTTGGAAAATACTATATATGAGCTGGACTTCTGTATATTTGATTAACAGTGTTGTTTCTTTTCTCGCCCCCTAGAAAACGGAGGCACAGTTTCTCCCCCAGCCCCACCCGAAGTAGCAGCAGTAGACGCGGCAGGTCCCCATCACCACGATCTGAGCGCTCTGATAGATCCTATACAAAAGATAGCTCTCGATCTTCTTATAAAGACTCTCCTAGAGACAGCAACCGGAAGCCATCCAAAAGGTGAGCACTTTTTTTGTTCGTAGTCCCAGCCCAATAACCGTGTTTTTGAAATTGTTGCCAGGTGGAAGTATTAATCTTTTCATTTATCATTTTAGGTCTCCTTCTCCACCAAGAACGCCTAAACGGTCACGAAGGTCCAGATCAAGAACACCCAAAAAATCCTCAAAGAAATCCAGGTCTCGGTCACGATCGCCACACCGTTCTCACAAAAAATCCAAGAAAAGCAAACACTGAGACTGCTGGCTTTTACAAACAATGCCTGGGTTGACTTTTGTGCCTCAGATTTGTCCTGTAAATCAATGTGGGAGACTTTCCCTCTTTCACACCCTCTCCTTTTGAAATTCACATTGGCACAAGAACAGTGTTTTCAAGGGTAATCCATAGTGTATTTTATAATGTCATTTAGAAATTTCCTTTGATGTCGGAAATGAAAATAACTGCAGTGATGCAGGGGCAGTCTGTGGTCACAATGAAAACTGTTGTCTTACTTTTTGTCATGGTTTTTAAATCCCTTGAAACTGACTTAAATTAAAATAGTGTAAGTTTCAGTTCTAAAGATGCCTTTCAATAAAGACGGTTTAAGTGACATCTTTGAAATGCCTTTTTGCACATGTAAACAAAAGAATTAAAATATACTGCTTGTCGTCCTGATAACAGTATTAAATCACTTCATTTTAGTGGTTTTGTATTTTTTTTTTACAAAACTTAAAAATTTCACAGCGCATGTGCGGAGAGTGCACCAGGAATATACGTACCCTGTTGTTCTCGCGATATCTTATCGAATCCACAAACAAGGAAGAGTCGTTTTGTCGATGTTTGGTACTTCACAACAATGAGTGCTATAAAGTCCTGTGGGATTTTTATTAGTCTTTTCTACATAATTGTTAGCACCTCGGGATCTTCTGATGTGTTTGATGCTGTTTTGGGAAACACCGCGTCTTGTCATCAAACATGTCAGATGACCTACAGTTTGCACACTTATCCACGGGTAAGCGCGAGCTACACTGAAAAACAACCAAAGCAAACATTCCGCTGCAATTTGTTATAAATGAGTTGTTGTAAGTCATAAGTCAGTTTGTATATGTAGATCAAAGATATTTTACACGGTAGCTAACAGAGTAAACGAAATGTATGGGGAAAAGCGCAATTAGATGTATGTTTTGGTTTGGGCCTGTGTTTTTTTTGTAGGAAGAGGCTCTGTACGCCTGTCAAAGAGGGTGTCGTCTCTTCTCCATTTGTCAGTTTGTGAGTGACAGCAAGGATCTCAATGAAACAAAATCTGAATGCGAGTCGGGTAATATTACAGTATTGTTTATTTGAACCAGTACAGCACTCGTTTTTCCTCTCAAAGCCTCTGGCAATAACATAGAAATTATGCAGCCATTAACGTTTGTTTTACTTCCTGCAGCCTGTCGTGAGGCCTACACCCAATCAGATGAGCAGTATGCATGCAATCTAGGGTGTCAGAGTCAGCTACCATTTGCAGAGCAAAGGATGGAACAGGTAATATAAAGAATGCATTTGAATAATAGCTTCTTTGCATGTTCATATTCTTTCTATGGTCTAAGTTTTAATATATATCTGTTGTAAGGGGTGATGTTTAAAGTAACATAACGGTTTTGTTCTTTTGTTTGGGAAGTTGTTGACAATGATGCCAAAAATCCACCTCCTGTACCCGTTGACCTTGGTAAGGGGTTTTTGGGAAGACATGATGAGCCAAGCCCACAGCTTTATCACCTCCTCCTGGACTTTTTACCTTCAGGCAGATGATGGCAAAGTAGTAATTTTCCAGGTAATGTGGTGATAATGTAGTCAACAGCCTTTCATTTAGTATTTAACTACCTTAAGTGATTATTACACATGTCTGTATACTTGATTCTGATTGGTCAGTCACAACTTTCTTTGGACTGCTATCTCATACTAACTATCTTAAAAATCGCTTAAATTGATAACAACAGTCAACCGGGTACGTTTTGTGAGTCATCTGTTACTATTATGTTTTATGTATCACTTCGCTGTCTTCTCAAGCCTGGTTTGAATTTGTTACAAATGAGCTTATAAAATATTTTAGGGAAGTGTAAGTAGTATGTTGATACCAGGCAGTACTTTGCAGTAACAACTGGATAGATGTACTTTATCTCTTAAATGTTTGTTAATGAAGGTGCTACATGTTGTGCAGGAAAAAATTAATTTTACATTCTGCCACTGATCAGAATGTGACCTTTCCCTCATATCTAGTCTGAGCCGCAAGTTCAGTTTATCCCTATGGAATTCCAGAGAGAAGAGTCTGAGGAGCAACGCAGCACTTGTAAGCACCAAAAATACTCACTTCTGCTTCTCACTGGTTCTGTATGACCCTTTTCCTCTATGATAAATAAGCGTGCTTAAGCATTAAAAAGCGTCATACTGGTTGCAGCCAAAACCTTTGCTATTTTTACACATTATCAGACTTAAATAATCATAATATCAGGTGCAGTCTGTAATTTCTGCAGCATTAGTAGCACCAAAATAGAAGTTGCAATCTGCTTGTTTCAGCCCAATTCAGAAATATTGGTTTACAAAAAAAGTGTGAGTTTGGGACAGGGATTGTTTGGGAAATCTGTTTGACAACAGTCATTATTCTATCAATATTGTTTGGTTCCAGTAGTGAAAATACTACGTACTGCTCTTTTAACAGCATTTAAGTATCAGTCACATTATAAAACTCTGAGACCCTTTGTGTTTTAAACAGTTGTAGAGGGAATGAAACACCCTGTTTATAAAGACTACTCAAGAAGCTTCATTCAGGAGAGAGACAGAGATATGTTCATCGACAGAAGCAACTCTGAGGATGATTACAACATTTTCAGCTGTTTCTCAAGGTTGGTTACACCTTGGTCTGTACAGGAAATCAAATTAGTATGTATTTGTTACAGTTACTGTTTTTGTTCAACACGATCATAATTCTTTTGTTTACATTAGGAACCTGTGGCTGCCTGGCTGGATCCTGACCACCACTTTGCTTTTGTCTGTTATGGTTCTTATCTGGATCTGTTGTGCTACAGTGTCCACAGCTGTTGAGCAGTATGTTCCGGCTGAGGTAAAACACTCATCCTTATAAATTCAATTCACTTTTATTTGTACGGCGCTTTTCACAATACATATTATTTCAAAGCTGCTTTACAGAAAATGAAAGTATATTGTCAGACATGTGTTTTGTTAGATGTGATTATCAGCATTATATAGTATTTTCAGAAGAACAGAATTGTTCATCACTGAAAAATGACATTCCTAAGATCCTGACCATTGAATACTTCAATATGTGTTTCTTTCAACAGAAACTAAGCATATATGGTGATATGGAATACATGAAGGACCAGAAACTGACCCCTTATCTGCAGTCTTCTCTGGTCATCATCAGATCTCCTGGAGAAGAGGAGCAGGAAGCAGGACCCCTTCCATCAAAGGTCAACCTGGATCAGTCTAACATTTAAGGGTCACCTAACCACAGAGCAGGAAATGGGGTCTCCCTTCTGTTAAGTCTTATAGATTGATATTTGGTTTTCTCAGTCAAAAATGTGATTATTGCTTCCATCTCATTTACTATGGATTATGTTTCTCCTTAATCCTTATTTAGAAGGTGTGGACAACAAGAAAATATTTTGTTTGTTTTGGCACTTTAAAGGCATTACCTATTAAAATAAAAGCTCTGTAGGATCTCAGTTTTTCCTGAAAGTTTTCTACTTATTTGTAAAAGTTTCTTTTTTGAGTTTTGAGATTTAATCATCATGAACATCTTATGATTTGAAATAAACTGTTTGTGTTGCACAGTGAAATGTTTTGATTTAGGTTTAGGGTAGCTCCGCTATGGTGGATGAAAATTTTTGGAACTTTCATAGAATCTGTCATAGCAAAGTCAATTTCAGGCAATATAAATGCACTATTTTTAAATTTTAGATTTGTCATCTTGTTGTTAATAAACAAACAACCCAAAATGTGTTCATTTCCTTTTTTTTAAAAGTTTTATTTATATGAATCTGTACAGTTTCATACAGATCTATAATTGCAGAGTTTTGTCATTTTGTTTGGAATAGACAGAACTGTCATATTTGTGTGGGAATGTCCGAGCAACAAAGGTATTATGTACATGTGCTGAGGTTGTTACTAAGTTATACTATCTTGTAATGCATTCTGACCATTAACACTTCTGAAGACGCCTTGTTTTTAAGCATGTCAAATACAAGTGTATATGGTACAATTACTACAGCAAATAATCAGCTTCAACGCAACAGAACACATCCTTAGGTAAAGAAACTATAATTAAGGCAACATAACACCTGAATGGATCACCTGAACTTATCTGAATCTGATTTGGGTATCTGTGCTTATTGTTCCTTTTTAATTTGAGACAGTTTGAGTACCAACATACAAGAAGTTGCAGTTTTATGTATTTTTTGCCTGTAAATCGTGATTGTAAGACATCATAAAATGGTTCAGGATTTTTGTGTGATGGCAGAGTAACCTGCATTCCACTTACTGTGAATGCAGGTAGATCGCTAGGTTTAAGACACTGCAATGTTTTATGAGTAATGAACTGCAAAGATACACCGCAGACTTCTCTCGTTGTTTTAGGTAAAGATAAAATAAATGCTTCTCTTTGTATGATTAACGGAGGATAGTGTCAATGCAGTTTAAATGACAAGTCCCTGTTTAAAAGTCTAGATGGATCTAAATAGTCTAGTCTAAATAGATCTCAACAAAGTTTTTCCAGGCCAAGGTAGAACTGATCCAACTCTTCTGTTCTTTACATATAAATAAGCAAATAGAAGCTTTTTAGATTTCACCTATGTAATGTCCTGACAACATATGTTTCAGTGCTATGGTTTTAACAAGTTGTTTGACCGTGTCACATCTTACACATGAGTATTACTCTGGACTGAATGACCAAATAGGGAAAACAGCAACAAATCAAAGACCTAAGCATGTTTCTGACAACGTTTTTGTATGTGCTTTAATATGTTCACAATCGTGATGTGGTGTGTGTGTTTGTGTGATTGCTGATTCCAAAAGTAAAGATTTAAGGGACTTACTTCATGGCTGTCCACATCAAATAATGTTTGGTAGTACTCAAAGGTCCTGGTGCACTTTTTCCCTGACCAGCCATTAGTGGTTTTACAGAGAAAGACATGATTTAATGGTCCATTTAATTTAAAATGAAGATATTAGGTTTTCTTAGACGTGTTTCCATGACCTCAGTTTTGTCAACGCTGTTTAAAGGATCAATTACGTCCTCTTAAAGGCCAGTTTCAGCAGCTCTTCATTGTTTTCGAGATTTAATGGGCTCATCAATCGTCACTGTCGTGGCGTCTTGGTTACCTCCAGTAAAACTTTGATTATCTTCAAAATCTAAAAGTATAAAAACTTAAGGTATAAAAAGTATTAAAAAATCGTTTTTTCTAAACAAATTTCTAAAGTGATGATTCCAAATGATTTTTTCTGTTAAGACACTTATTACTTATTATACACTCAGTTCTGCCATCGCTTTTAGTAGAAACATTTCAAGTTTTCTTGTACACCATGGTCAACCAAAGCACAAATATGTTCCAGACTTCAGGAAAGGTAAAAAAAAATGTTGTTTGAATATATATCCAATAAAAAAGTAAGCAATGTTTTTTAGCATTTCTAGTATAGCTGTTTTTGTTAAGCTCAACACCCAGGTTTTAAATATATTGTATTACATTTTAAACAGAAAGCTGCAACAAGAGATAGCATTAATGTTTTCTATTTAAAGAATGTACAGTTAATAAATGCTACCTTTTAATTTTATTTAACAAATACCTAAACAAATCTTTTATTTTAACCCTAAAAATTACAGTTGCTGTCTTTGTTTTATTTTTCAAGTAACCATGGCAGCTGCAGAAATCTACAGCTATGCATGGTTGGTGCCATTAGCTCTGTGGCGTTTTCTCACATGGCGAAACAGAAAGACTTCAAGTCTGGTGTCCTACTCTTTCCTGCAGATAATCTATTCTGCATTATTCTGTATAATTAGAACATCTGTGTATAATGAACACATGCACAAACGTTATGAATTTGTTTTAGGGTTGTCATTTATTACAGTGTACTTACCTGTGTACTTGTGTGCACTGATAAACAGATACTGTGGATAATACCAAGTGAAGGTGCTCCATTGTGGTAGCTTTGTGCCTCTCAGGATCTGTGCTTGTAAAGACATTCTGGCCAGCCAGCAGGGACGATAAACCGAGGATTACTTTAGCCATTATGAGCGCTATTGTGATTCCTCACGTCCTACTTGCAGTTGGTTGCAAGGTACATTTTTAAGAATCATTACATGTTATTAACAGTTGTGATGTTTATAAGATATAATTATTAACTTTACAAACTATTTACACATATTACTATGCAATAGATATTTAAAACAGCTGTTTGTGCAATTTTGTGTAATTATAGTTTTGTAAACGTTTTGTTTTGTTTTGTATGTTTAAAAAATGATGCAGTTTTTAGCTTCAGAGTTTACATTAGAATGACAACAGAATTTTAAGCATTGCCTCCTGTAGTCGTAATTGATTAGAATTGTCGGTGTCATATGCATTTTCCGGTGGAGGATTATGTTCTTGGAAATACTGGCAATAGTCATTGACTGTCTTGGAAACATGCCAGTTTGTTATCAGAATCCTTATGGCTATCATGTGACATCAATTACATTCATTTACTTAGCGAATGCCATGTTAGCAGAATTTAAGGAACAAAAGTCCTGTCAAAGTCTGAAAGATTTGTGTTCTCTCTCTTTTCTTTCTTAGGTACGTACAAGATTCATCGGTGGATCGTAATGATTTACTGAAAGTGACCAACACCTTGTCAACTACAAAAGCAAACTGAACTAGAGAACAGAGTAAACACCAGACCTGGCTCTGACTTTTATTGTTTATGTGTAGTTTAATAATGAGGAACAGACACAAATATGGCCATGCTGGCATTTCACTTTAAATGAGACAACTACCATTTGCTGCTGATGTGAAAATAAGACGTTGTAACTGTGAAGGTGTATCTGCTTGTTAACATGAGACAAGACTTCCTGTACATAATCTCTTCTCCAGCAACTGTTATTCTTGTGTAATTGCAGGTTCTCCTCTTGCCTTATTAGACAGAATCAGGTATCTTGATAATGAGTGTGTGGGTTGTCTGGATTTCACTAGATCTCCTAATCAGTGTTTTAGACTAAAGGTAAAGCCTCCATTTTAACATTGTTTGCTTGTGAGTGAGCAGGGTAACATCTAGATAGTCATCTGCAATATTTTTTGATGTTTGCTGGTCTGAGGTTAAGACACATGTTATTGTACTGTTACCAAGTAGGTGAGCAGTGTTTCAAATATTTATGTGATAATTGATCTTAAGATTGTTTTCAAGAGGGTGACTCTCCTGTTTCTAACACTTTGAAAATTGTACGATGCACTTAAAATGTTTGAACAAGACAAAAAATCTCTATAGTGCCATAAGGATAAAGAAATGGAAAAATATAAATTCAGTTATTTAAGAAAACACATTGATTGATTGCCTACTTCAATTTTAATGACGCTGACTGCCAAAGTTGGATGCCACGGAAAATTGTTTAAATATTTTACAAACTTGCTTTATGCTGAGGTGGCCATTGTTTTGTTGTTTTGTTGTATATGTACAATTTAGCCAAGCCATGTAGCTAAGAATGCACAGATGAACCGTTATCTGTATTACAAGATATCACTTCGAATTTGTAATAAATATTTAACACTTGTTCTTTGGTGTAAAAACGTACACACACACAAATACAGACTCATATTGAACATGTGAGCAACGGACATGTTTAGCATACAAGGTTTTATCTCTAGCTCATACTGTCACATTGATTAATGGTGACATTGATAGCCACGTAGTTTGGTGGAGATCATAGAATTTTACTCAAAGCACCATCAAGATACACAAACAAAGGTTTATTGTCGTAGATAAAGTCTGTCTTGTCTTTGATGTCAGGATCTGATACACTGCAAACGTTTCATATGTCTCATGTACCATCAGCAGTGCACTTTTACCTTTAATAATCACATTTCATTACATTAATTAGATTATTGTTTGTTGGCACTGGGTTTATGAAATGGCTTAGCTTTATTTTCCATATTAAATGTTGTGTCACTTGAAACTGTGTCAGTGTTAGGACAGTGTTTGTCCTAATTAATGGTCATTCTAGCCTTAGCTTAGAGTTACACTGATGTTGACTCTCAAGCATAAAACCTCTGTGGAGACATGTCAGGTACCCAAGTCATTGTGGTGCAGTTTACCTTTACACACTGGATTAAAAAAAAGGAGGCTTTATATTTGTATGGCTAAATGGGTGGGAGGGTATCTGTTCACCTGAAGATGGAGAACATATTTAAAGGGGCATTAAACCAACAATCTGTGTCATAGATCATGCATGTTCAATATAGCAGTTAGTAGTGCAAATTAACAATGGCTGGGAAAGTGGAAAAGGCGTCTAAATACGAAACCCTAAAGCATCTAGAGAAGTGCCGAAAGGAAAGAGACGACGCATTGCACCGTGAGAACGCAATGAGGGAAAAACTGAGACAATATGAATCTAGAATGAGATCAACCGAGGCGCTCAAACAGAAACTGAAGCAATTGACTTTGGATAACAAGGAGCTTCGGAAACAGGCGAAGATCCTACGAGCTGAAATCGGTTTGGAATCAAGTCCTAAATTTTTGGGGAAGACTACCAAGGACATAATCAACGACCTGCACGAGAAGGAACGCGAATGCACTTCACTTGTTGAAAAGGCTGGGAAGTTAAGTTTAACCATCGATGAATTGACTTCTGAACTGGCCAACACAGTGACCTCAAAGACTCTGCTGGAGGACCAAGTACAGTCCCTGCAACAAAATCTGAAGGATATGACAAACAATCAGCGCCGTCTTTTGAAATTGTGGGAGGATAAGAAGGCTCAACGTGAGCAACTGTCACTGCCTGCGATACCTCAGAGACCTGGGCAAAAACCGGTGGTGCATAAAGGCACCCAGACTGAGATGTCTATCAGTTCAACTCAGATTTTGCCGACAAATGCATTTGAGACCAAGACACGTCAGATTGATAAGAGCAGGACCAATTTGGAAAGACGCAGCATCACTTTAGCAAATGGCACACATCGAGAGAAAAATGCTTAAATTCAGAATGAAACGAAGGGAATACACAACAGAGAATATTGTATAGTTAAACATTTTTAATTAAACAAATGGTCTCCATGACACAAGTCTATCTACACATAATTTAAGCTGCTTAAGTCTAAAACCCCTTTTTAAATATTAACTATTTTAATGTACAAATAAAAAAATAAACCAAAATAAAACCAGGACTTTATTTGGGGGCTAGTTTACTTGAATTACCACATGTATTTTGAGTAGTCTAATTTTTACTGTACTTTATTAGTAAATGTTGTGTTATGTCTACACAAACTGTGTATAACGATTTACAGATGTTTATTATTAAATATAATTTAATCATTTTATTTCAGCTAATATCTCCCCCCTTCAAGTACCATAATTGTTTTCATTATTTATATATATATTATTATATATTTATATATATATATTTAATTATCACGCCAAATATGATTTTGGTGATTGTTAGAATGTATTTCACATTTACTAGAAGTAGAAAGAAAGCGGGTCTCGGGGTTCGTTTTGGGGTTGAACTAAGAAACATATTTAATGTGGTTTTACTCAGGCAGTAAGATAGACACGTCCGCAGTGGTCCTTACGAGGTCCTTCGAATGTGTGGCGCGGGTCCTGTACTTACTTTTGCCGTGTTGATATGGATGTTATAAAAGTTATGGACTGAATTAAGCATGATAAAATGTTTTCTCTGAAACAGAATTGTTGGTTCATAAGAAAGGTAAGGACTGGTCAAATAAGTTCAGGGAAAATAAGACAGCAAAAAGACTTTCTCTGTACATTATTAGTGTGGTTATAAGCTTATGCAGAGAATAATTCTTAGACATATTATAGCGTTTTTAAATAAAGGAAAATAGATGCATTATTTAGTTACTAAACCTAAATGGAAAAATTATTTTAAA
>JAZGTJ010009882.1:0-18798 GCA_036877575.1 Botia almorhae | reverse complement strand
TAGAACTGCTATAGATCTGGGTCTTGACTATCAGTCAGTTAGTCCAAGGAAATTTTGGCAAAAAGATTATGAATTGATATGCAATAAGCCTAAACCACAAACCTCACTTGTGAATCAAGAGAGGTATCAATTCCAAAGAGTATCCAAACACTCTTTGGAATGTTACATATGCACCTGTCTTGTGTGTCTCAGGAACGCATGCTAGCGGAGTTGTGTGCACAGAGGGAGCAGGCAGAGGAGCAGCTGCGAGCTAAGTGCGAAGAATTGCGCATGCAAAGTCACAGAGAACTGCAGCAGCTGCAGGAGGAACTGGCCAAACTGCAGCAACACTGTACAGAGTCTCTGCTGCAGGCCGAGAGCCATAAACAGCAGGTGTGTGTGTTTATCTATCTCTCAGAGGAACGAATACAAGACCTTTTCACAGCTTCCTTTCAGTCTCATCAAAGGGTGTGTCTGTAGCCTTATATAGCGTTAAGCCTGGAATACACCCAGCCGATGCCAAAGAACTAGCGTTGCTTGGGTCGGGCAAAAAAGTTGTGCTTGAACACACTGCAAAGCCCTTAGCCAATGGTCAACTAGCATGTACATTATGCGCAGTAGAATTTACAAACATCAGTAGGATTGAATATAGTTTTATTTTATTGATTCCGATTCTAGTTATGCTTATCGATTTAGATCCATATAGATTCCCAATATCGGTTTCAATGTAAGAAAAAAACTTTTTTATAAAACTGTGAGAAGATCAAAGATCTTCCTGTAAAGTGTTGTTGTCATGTAACTCAAGTGTGTTTATTTATTTATTTATTTACCATTCTTCAGCCATTTTGGCTGATGTTGACAATGTTTCTTAGCTTTTCAAGGTTACCAAAATCATGTGATAGTAGTAATGGTTTCGAGAATGGGTACTTTGTTGAGTTCAAGTCAAGTCCAGAAAGATTTAAAATTGCAATTGTAAAGTCAACACAGAGCCCCTAAATTAATATTTTAACCTTCCCAAAACAATGGCAATATACGGTTGTCATTGTACAACAGTTGTCTGTAAATCTGTACAGAATCTGCAAGGTGATGCTTATCTTAATGCCCAAGATGGCATGTGTTTTTATATATCAATATCTTACTTAGTTTCTGAAGGGCAGTAATAAAAGAAAAAGATTTTACACCAAACTTCCTGTTTAAGTTTACATCCCCTTAAGGAATATGTCCACTACAATTGTTCGCCTTGGTCTGGCGGACAAGCCGGACATAAGTTGGAAAGGTCGCACTGGACGTTAACAAATTGCAAGATTTAGACGTCCAGGACGCATGAATGTCTTTGATTGGCTACAATGCTCAATGCTGCTAAAACACAAAACAAGTAGTACAGTATGCATGAGGAATAGTATGTCTTATGCGCAAGAAACAGTAGGTGAGGAATATCTGAATGATCTACTGCTTCGTGCGAGACTTTTAAGTATTATGTTATACTGTGCTAATAGATTTTATGATTGGCAGGTCCTCTCTGAGAAAGAGGCAGAGAAGGCGACTCTTTCTGAGCGGCTAATTACCCTGGGGCGTGACATGGAGACAGCTGCCCTTGAAAAAGATCGTATGCGCAGAGACTTCCTGAGCAAACAGGAGCAGGACAAGGTATGACAAATCCAAACAGATCTGTGTCCTGTTTAATACTCTTTAGACATTATCATAATTCACTTTTTCCTTTCTTCTTCTGACTGTAGGACACGATTTTAGGGTTGCAGACGGAGCTGCAAAGCTTGCGATCTCGTTTCGAGGAATCTCTGAGCTCCCGTGAAGTTTCAGAGGCTAGCCTGAATGACCAGATCAGAGAGCTGTCTATGCAGCAGCAGGAGACTCAGCAGGAGGTCACACAATCCAAGACTTTACACTGACATTCCAGTTGTTCAGTCACAGAAACTTATCATCCGAGAATCCTATAGCCCAGGAGAGCAGTTAAATTCTGTTTGTGCCAGAGCCAAATAACCAATGTCATGTAAGTAGAAGGGGGTCAGTCGGTTTATGTTGGCCTGTGAGGAAACATATAAGGCCTGTTGGAGTCCACTTTGTACCTAAAAGAGGCAGTCTTTGGGAGAGGCATTTAGAACAGACCTCTGTTGAACTTGGCATTGGTTAATGTGTATTAAGCATTCTCCAGATGCCAACGGTTTGATTGGTCAGCACACAGGAAGTTGTTTACATGATTGCATGTTTGTGCTTGTTTCTGCATGTGTACATTTCCACTTTTAAAGCGCAAGGTCAACTTTGGAAATGACCTCTGCACAAACATTTAGCTAGATTGTACCACAGCCTCAGCTCAAAAATGTAGATGGTCCTGGCGGTCTTTCCTAAAACACCCAGGGTGAGTGGCTGTGGTGAGAAGTTCTCTGTGTGGAGCTGCCTATTCACAAAGATAGAGTCACTAATCGTTCTTGGACTTGGCTGATCAGACAATGACAATCTACAAGCAGTAAGTTATAAAGGAGGAATAAAAGCCAGCAGTGGAGATAAAAGAAGAGTGGACTCTTCTGTGACACAAATAGAAAAGGTTAAAATTAGCCTTTTTAAAAATAAACAGGTGCTCAAGCGTTTATTTGTTTTGGTGTAAGCTGTCTCCATTGGAAACCCCCACCCCCCAAACGGGTCATCCCAAACCCCTGTCCTACTTAATCCAACCCCCATCATTGCACTTAACCAATGATAGCTTGGCACAGGCTCATTCTCTTGCATTAGGATTTATGAGAAGAAATCGGCTTGTGTGGCCCAGTGAACTTACACACACACTGCTTCACACACCAGCATCTACACCCACTTGTACACACCACTTATGTTTCCCATCATCGCTGCTGTGTGTGGCAGCCTTTGGAGCCTGTCCTGTCTTACTCTATGTGTTTCTCTTTGCATTCTGGCTGCATTTTGGGGAAAAAATGCACAGTAAAATGCTTAGCTGTAGCCAAGCAATTATGAGAATGTGGGTCATATTCCTGTGTGTTTACATGGGCGAGGAATCTCATCTGATGAAAGTGTTTGAAAATTTGAAACAGCCTAACTAATCATCGGCCATATTTCACATGCACTTTAAACACATTTTTAAGTACAAATCAGAATGTGCCCCGAACTCCAGTGGTGAAAGGAGGCAGAACTCTTTGGATGACTCTCATGCTCACATGCTTTGAGAAGCTGAATGGAACAAGGCAGTGGAATTTTAATAATAGGCTGTATTTCCATTTCATTCATCTCATGGAAAATGAAATTGAATTGTCTTCAGCAAAACAGTGCCACGTATGGAATACGACTGTTAGGGATTCTCACTCCCTCTGTGGTGTCACCTAACCATACTTAAGTTCACTTATAAAGCCTTTGTTGTTCATTTATCATTTCTGCTATTATTCATCTTTCATTCTCTCTTCTTCTGTTTCTTTTTGTCATCCCTATGTGAATCTTTGCATCTTCTTCTTCTGTCTCCTTCAGGTGGAGCGGTTGAGGAGGGAGCTGAATGAGGTGGAGGAGAGCAGGAACTCCGGTCGTAAGGAGCTGATCGAGGCCCATCGCGAGCTGAGGGAGTGTTTGCAGGACAGGGACACTCAGCGGCGAGAGAACTTGGAACTGAAGAGAGCTTTGGGGGATGCTGTGAGAGAGAAAGAGACCATCCAGACTTCCAACCATGAACTCCGAACAGCTCTGAAGAGAGCTGAGTTTGAAAACAACAGGTTTAGCATACTAATCTTATTCGAATGTAAATATCTTCTGTATTACATGCCTGCGATGTCTCAGTTTGGCTGAGGTATGAAACATCAGTATTGTTTGAGATGTATAAGTAGAACTTAAATATTGAGTTTTTTCTGTGCTCTGGACTAATTGTATGGGATAGTCTTATTAGCAAATTAGTAGAAATAATCTGTTTGTGATGCAAAAGGAAGGTAGCTGGGATCAGGTAGCATAAATTTAAATTCCTGTTCCCCTTCCATTCTCTTTTTCTCAGTTTAAAGCGAGTGGGAGAGGAGAAAGAACAGAGGCTGACAGTGTTAGAGGAGTGTAAATCCTCCCTCCAGCAGGAGGTGCTGAAGCTGAGAACAAACATGCGTGAGCTTGAGAAATCTCGCCTGCAGGCACGCAGAGAACTGCAGGAACTGCGCAGACAGGTCAGGGCCTTAAAAACCAAAACTTTGTCCCGTAGTCAGTGTCTCAACGTTACTGTATTAAGATAATCATGTCATTTTAAGCCATATACTTGTATACAGGTACATGTACAAAACCCTGTTAGTACACAGTGTACAATAGGACCATTGTTGTAAAGTAGTACACAACAACCATGTGTGTCATGCAGGTGAAGACACTGGAAGGTCAATGCACTCAGCAAGGGCAGGAAATAAGTGACATGCAGGCCAGACTGACTCAGGAAGAGCAGAGAGAGGAGGAAATAAGAAGAGAGAGTTTTTCTCTCAGACAAAGAGTACTGGAGAGTGATGCTGGCAGAGAGGCAGCCCTGAAGGAGGTACAAAAAAGACAAAGAGACAAACTGATATTAATTTAAAGGGATAAAACTGATGCGTGTGCGTGAACAGGTTGCAGGCTTGCAGCGGCGTGTAGCTGAGCTGGAAGAAGAGCAGCACCAGGAGAGGGAGTTGCAGCAACAACGGGATGTCAGTCTTCAGGAGAGCCAGCTGAAACAACGAGAAGAGACAGGCCGTTTGGAGGGGGCATTGCAGGACGCCCAGGCCCAGCTTAGGGAGTTAGGTTTAAAGGTCAGTCTAGCAGAGGCCCGGGCCCAAGGGCTGGAAAAACAACTAGGACAGAATGACGCCATACGGAGGGATCTTGAGCACAGACTTAATGTTCTTGGTTCTACTCTGAGACGTACACTTGGAAGTGTGCATAGAAGACGTTCACCGACCCCTGGGGACCGTGGAAGGAGCCCCTCGCCTTGGCGAACACGCTCGCCTGTAAAAGGTGCAACATTATTAGTGCAATAATAAACCCTGTCTCTGTAGCAAATGTGAATTTGTGTCCTACATCGTGTCTTACATGAAAAACGTGGGATTAAAAGTATGTGTTTGTCCTCAGGTGAAATCATGTCGGATGAGCCCGTGGTGGGCGGATTGTCGTTTAATTCTCTCTCTTCTTCTCACGGAGAGAATGGAGAGTTGGATCTGGACTCGGTTCAAGTGTCACTGCGCAATTTCCAGCAGGAGCTCAGAGACACTCAGAGAGACCGGGTACTACACACTTCTAAATCACCACAAAAACAAACCTGTTTGTTGGAAAACAATTGGGTTCAACATGATTATATTAACATGGAATAACAATATGATTGGAGGAACATAAACATAGTGTAACATATTAGACCATACACAATGCTACAAGTATATGATCTATTTAGATCTTTGTGTTTCTGTTTGTATTTAGGATGAAGCCCAGGCACAAGTGCAGAGTCTCAACAAACAGGTAGAAAGCCTGAAATCCAGTCAGGAGAGAAGCAATACAAGTATCCAAATGCTGAAACAATCTATCAGAGAGCTGGAGGAGGGTAAGAGAGATCTCCAGCCTAACGCTTGGGCACACTCTGCTTCAGTGATGACCTGTTTGCTGCTCTGTTTTTGATTAACATAAATGTGAATATGTGGGTGTGTGTTTGCCAGGAAAGCGTGAGCTGGCCGAGCATTTAGAAGAGATACAAGCATCCCTCTCCTTACGGGATGAGGCAGTACAACGTGCAGAAAGAGAGAAAAGGATTATGGGTGAAGAGTTGGCCAAACTGAGAAACAGCCTACAGATAACTGAGACAGAGGCCAAAGCACTGCAGGTTAGCACTCAGACACGCTTCACTACCACATGTGTATTATATGCAATAACCAAAATGCTCTGTTAGAATGGGTTACAATGGCCCATGGCACCTCATCTAGCTGTTTTTGAACACAATTTACACTGTAAAAATCTCTGGTGAATTGTTTCTCTGCTAGTAGCATTATTAATATATGACCCTAACATGCTCAGGACAAGCTAGATCGCTCTCAAGCCTCAGGAGAAAGTCTAGCGGCCGAGCGTCGCTGTCTGAAGGAGGCCTGTGAGGCTGCAGAGGCTCAAGCCACCAGGCTGGAGCTCACGCGACGAGGCCTGGAGGGAGAACTGCAGCGTTCCCATCTTCGAGCCGCAGAGATGGAAGCGGAAATCAGCTCGCTGCAGGAACGCCTTACCAGCCTTCGCAGAGAGCTGGGAGAAAGTGAAGAGCGCACTGCCTTCCTGAAGGTGTGTAGGTTTGCGCAATGTCTACATGGGTAGTGTGGTATAGGGGTTACAAAAAATGTTTGCAATAATTAAGCCAGCTTAAAACTTCAGGTGAATTGTCACTTGTTAGTGTGGTGGTATCTTCATTCCTCTGAGGAAGCTTTAACAATATCAGTGTAATACTTAGTTTATAATCAGAATATAGCCTGACAACTCCCCTTGTAATAAGTGTAATGTATGTCCCTTTTGATTAGGCATCTGTTCAACAGCAACTCTATTCCTCTTCCAATGATCTTTGCATAACAAACTAAAAGGCTACTCTGGTGTCACAATGTAGATTGAAGGTGAGAGGCTGGCGACTGCCTTGGCACACACAGAACTGCAAGAAACCCAGCTGAGGGATCAACTGCAGGCTAAGACTGCATCGCTGACAGACAGCAATGCTGCTGCAGGAGCTGCACGGGATCAGGTCGCACAACTGCAGCGAGCTCTCACAGCCAGCGAGCATGACCGAAAGATGCTGCAGGTCAGTGTGGGCTTGTGTGCTTATGATGTACGTAAGTATGTAGACATTTGCAGGTGTATGATGACTACCATTAATCATTTGCTGAGAAGTATTGAAGACATGCTCAAAAACCTTTGTTTGCACTGCAACAAGTTTCAAGCGAATTCTCTGTCAGGGCTTTCTTAAGAACGCTCTCCAGCTCCTAATTCTGCTTAATCTTAAAGTCATAAACTTAATAAGTTCATTATGGTTCAGCCACATACACAAATAGACCAGCACCGGTTTTGATCTCATCGTAATTTACACAGCTTTAATTGAAACCCTCAAATCATCTTACTACCACAGCTACAATGTGTACTAATTTATGCTGTGGTTCCATAACCACATTTTTTTGTATTTACCCTTGTCGCCGCCTGTTCCCTGAAGGTGCTGGATGACGCTGCAGTAAAAACGCAGGACTGAACTCATTAATTTTGCATGGCTCCTCTGGAGGGCTTTTATGCCTTAGTACCAGTCTGTGTTTTAAAGATGCTGTACAAACATAAACACTACGCCCTCAGTGTAAATCTCTCTCAGTTTGCTTGAGACCTGCCAGCTCTTGCCAATAAAAAGAGGACCACAGGAGAAATAGAATGTGAGAGAGGGATTAAAAACAGAGCATTGGTACCAGCGAGGAAAAGTACAGCCTCCTCATTAAAACTGGGTTTGTGGGTGTCTGGTTATGTATGTGTGGGTTAAACCCTGTTCAGTCTTGTTTATGTGTGTGTATGTGCACACAGGAAAGGTTGGATAAGACACGGGAGGCTCTGACAGACAGTAGGAAGCAAAATCAGTCCCTGAGTGAGAGACTACAGAGCCTGCAGAGAATCCAGGAAGAGTCAGAGCTTAGAGTCTCCGAACTGGACAAACAGGCACGCAGCCTGCAGGAGGTTATGTACACACGCACACACTCTTTCAGTTAACACAATGTTTTTAATAACATTTGGTCTTCACAGTCACACACGTGTCCAGCAAATACTGAAAAACGTTGTGTTACATTTATTTATTAGGGAGAGGTCACAACTGGATCGACTAGTCATTCAGAAACTGACTTGTGGATTAGTTTTTATCTATTTTAGACTAACTTCACTAGTTTTTATATATAGCTCAAAGCTTTAATTAGCATGCTGATAACATGTTGTACATTATCAGTTAAACAGTTTGCACAGTAAAACGCTCTAGAAAACGTGGCATCTTTAAAGCAATGTTGCCGTAGCCATAGGCTGCGTTTAGACTGCAAGTCTTAATGCTCATATTCAATCTTAACTCCATATCTGATTTTTTGGCCCACCTGTATACACTTATGCCTCGTATCCGATTCGCGTGTTTACATTAATCTTCCAGTCAGAAAGATTCCAGTCTTTCACTAATATGAGCACCATGATTGACCCTCGAGTTGGAAATCTGTTCAAAATTCGCTAAAAGTACACCCAACAGCAATTAATTAAAGCAAAAGTGTTTTTTTTTAAATCCGGCCATCATAATGGCGGCTTTAATCACATCTTACACAACAACTCCATATATTCATATAGCCTCCTTATATTTGGCTTTAATGCTCTTTACTGCAGTTAGGTTTGGTAATGATGATGTTCAACACAATGCATCATGGAACAGTGACGATATAGCCAAGGTGAATCGGATATGTGTGTTTAGATGCAGGTCGGATGTTTGGATATCCGATATGTATCCAATTCAAATCCACATTTGAAAGTAGCCCAGATTGGATATGAAAAAATCGGATCTTGTGTGTTTACACACGTGCAACAAATTCCGATCTGTGTCAGATGTAAAAAATCGTATTTATACACAAACAGATGGACTTCTGTGGCAGTTGTGTTGCCTCTCACACTATTTGTTGAGAATCCCGTCAAAAGGGTTGTATTTTCAAAAACACGTCTGTAGACATCTGCATTCTGTTCCATTTCGCTGTGCTCCATCTAGCTGTTCTTAAATGAAAAAACACGTCTTTTGTAAATGTTCCTTCAAAAATAGTTTGTACTTATTAACTTTCTAGTCCACAAAAGCCACAGTGATCTACAACCAGTTAATCTAGACAGCCATACAGAAAGTTTGTATTCCGTTTCTGTAATTTTCTAGGCTGTGAGACAGAGGCATCAGGCTGAGCAGGAAGCAAAAGAGAGCTGTGCACTCCTGCATGGAGAGAAGGGCCAGCTGCAGGAGCAGGCGGCTGCCCTGCAGGCCACTGTCCATCGGTTGGGGGATGAGAAAGCTGAGCTGGAGAGGATGCTGGTTCGTCTGGGAAAAGACAGGTCCTCTCTAAAACGTACTCTCGAAAAGGTACATGTCATACTAAACCCATCATAGATATAAAGGGTGACTGAAACATACAATCAGTCTAAGTGTACCCTAGTTTGAGCTGCGAATTCTGTACATTAATGTTCTCCGTATGATGATGTTTAAACCATAGTACTTTCTGTGCATGTGTTTTGTGCAGGTGGAACAGAATCGCCGCAGGAAGGAGGAGGAGGTCATGTGCGCTGGGCGTGAGAGAGAACAGCAAGAACAAAAAATCCAAAATCTTGAACAAGAGTTGAACGAGGCACAATCGGACTATCACGCACTACAGGTAAGAGGGGGAGAGATTTAAACGAATAGATCAGCATCTAATTTAATACACAGATTTTCATAATAAACGCTTAACACTGTTGAGCAATACTAATGCAAGCATGACTAATAAAAATGTCCTAAAATTGTACTTCCGTGTTTTGTTTGTATATTAGATTTAAGTCTGCATTGACAGGTTATGTGTTATTTCTGCAGTCTCAGATCTCTATCCTGGAACAGACTCACTCCCAGAGGCTCCTGGAAGTGACAGCTCACCATAGGCAAGAGCTGGATCTAGAAATAGAGCAGATGAGGGACTCCCAGCAGCAGGCAGAGAAAGCACTGGAGGCCCGGGAAAAAGCCCATCGTCAGAGGGTTCACTGCTTAGAGGAGCAGGTTTGAAGAATTATAAATAGATGTGACCACATGTATTATGCACTTTTACATTACATGAAATACCAAGAAGCCTCTGGTGATTATTCCAAAGACACTGCTCCTTTGTAATAACCAGTATGTGTGTTGTTCAGGTGTCCACACTGAAGGAGCAGTTGGAGCAGGAGATGAAGAGAAGGCAAGCGTATATGAGGCAAATGCTGAGATTGGGGCTCTAAAAACCCCACTGGCTTGGAATTCAGCCCACAGTGACCAACATCTTACCACTGACACAAAACTGTAGTGCCTCAAAGCTCTAAAACCAATGAAACAGGTCCAGTGCATGCAAAGAAAGGTTAAGTGTCACACACACATATTAAAACACTCAAATCACTGGTCTCAGGGAGAATTGTTGGACTACATTTGCACAAATACTTTAAGTAATCCTGATCCACACCATAAGAACCCAATAACAACAAACAAAGAGATCACTGTTTTCCCAAATGCTTCTCAATTGCCAAATTGTTTTAAGGATTTGAGCAGCAAACAGTTGAAAAAGACCATAAATCTAACTTAAGTCCGTCCCTGGTCATCTTAGAGCATTAGGCACAATCTCAGCTCTGTATTACACACACACACACATCTGTAAACATTGTTGGTCTTCCTAAACTGTTTCTGAAACCATACAATTATTCTCTCTTTATTTTACGTATAATGTGTCTGATAACCTACAATGTCATGATTATTATTTATTGACCATTTTGAGCAAAAATCATCAGCATAAAAGAATAAAAAAATCATAATACTTTCGTTAGTAAAAATGAGCTTAATTAAAACATGAGTGAATTAACAGAATCAGGACGGAAAAATAATTAAATCTATTATCTAAATCTATAGACATTACTGATGTGTTCCATATGTTATAATGTGTGTAAAGAAACATTTTATTCATTAACTAAACGTATACTATTGTAAAATCAGTTCATAATAACTATGAGATAACTGATTTGTTTCATTATAAAGTTTTTTTTGAATCAATAAAAACATACAAAAGATAAAACAACCAGATTGGTCTTTGAGGTCTGAAGAATTAGGTTAGCTTTGGCTTATTTTGGGTAATTGTAGTAGTTTATGATGTGTGCAAACAAGCTATAAACTACTTATAAAAGATCCCTTGTGATGTTCTGGCAAGATTTGATTCCAAATACGAATATCCCTCTGAGTTAAAAGAATCTTCACAGAGAAAGGAACACTATAACCTTTACAAATGAATGCCTAAATTGTGCATGCCTCGGTCTTCTTATACAGATCATTGGCTTATTTAAAATCAAATGCTTTATATGAGAAAGAACAGCTTCACTAAATCTCTTGTTTTTGGTTCAGGGGCTCTTGTAAATTTCTTTCTGGCATTTTCTACAAAATATGGAAGGCAAGGCACTTTGTATGCATCATATGACTGACATGACAATTTAATAAAACTCTTACACTGCCATGTGGTGGTATGTACCACATTAAGACATGTGCTTGCAGGGAAGGGTGTTTCTCTGCAAAGGTTAAGAGTAGAGGAGAGTGCCCTGTCAGAGTTTCTTTAAAGCAGCCCTTTGATTACCATAGCTCCACCCAGTACTTATCCAGTTACCGGTCTCTCTTTAGCTATTGGATGAGAGTCTCTAATCATGCAAGGTAGTGAATCCCTGGGGGAGTGGGGCTGGGTCTGAAAGAACTCCTTTGGCAGGCAGAATAGAGGTTTTATTGAGGATATTTCTAAGCTAACCATCAGGGACCAAGTCACTGGATTGTAAAAAAAAAAAAAATTGAGCCGAATCACTCTGCTCCCTCTCCTTCGTTCTCTCTCCCACTCTGTTCATTGCAGTGAGCAGCACAGAGCACGACAGCTCTTCAGCACCCAGCAGCACTCAGAATGCAAGGAATCTACCCCCTTGTCTTAGACCAACAGCCAAGGTACCACGGGTGAGAGAAAAACTGAGAGGAAACAAAAGGTGGAAATAGAAACTTTACAGAAGGAGGAAATTTACAGAAGGAGAAGAAAGACAAAGAGAGGATCACTGAGCATTTGGCACAGGGACTTTTCTGAGTGTCTGGTATCCTAGTCCTTTCCTCTCCATCCCTGTTCAGACAAGGTCATGGGGTGGCTAAGGAGACCAGTGCTCTCCCTATGCGTGCTTCTGTTTTTGATTGGTAGTGTGGAGCCGGCTGTCCCTCTGGAGGACTTCTACCCATTCGGCCAGGATGAGGGTGACTCCCAGACTGTGGAACAGGATGATGGAGGCTCAGGACTGGTAGCAATCTCCGTGGCTTTCCCTTTCTTTGGAGAACGGCACACCGGACTCTATGTGAGTAAGGAGTGTATGTTTGTGTGTGTGTAAGGGTTGTGCAAGAGAATCGGCTCCTTTACTCAGTAGTCTATTGGTTTATATATATGTGTGTGTGTGTTTTTGAGACAGAGGAAGGTCTCATAGGCTAAAATTGGATAATGAACCTCTTCACCACAAAGTTTTTACATGTCACACACACACACGTGGCCACACACACAGTGACTGAACTACTGGACAGATTTTCTAGTGAAGAGATGACAGCTTATATTGCTGCTGCCACACATCTGCATAAACTGCGGTTTAAGAGACTGAGGGGGAGAGAAGAAACGAGAGGAACGACTGTCATGAGGAGAAGGAGCGAGAGAAAACAAGAGCACATGTGAGGGTGCCGAGTGTTCTGACAGGTCTCGGTGCTTTGATCAGAGTCGTGTCCTGCTTTGGGCTCGGCAAACAGGCTTTGATCTGTGTCATGTACACTGCTCAGTGCCGGGGAAGCTCCATCCTTGTAAATTAACACCATCTGTTGTGTTGCAGCATCCCACCCATTCTGCCTCTCAAAATACACTGCTCCACCCAGGGCACCAATCCCTACCACCATCCCTCCATCCTAACACTCTGTCCAGCCTGGTCGAGGTACCACGGCAACAGAGGTTAGGTTTCCAGACTGGGCTACAAGCTAGGGGATGAATGAGGTCACAATCCCAATGCAGCGGACGAGTGACACAGCAGACATTCCACTCTACCATCTCCTGCCCAGCCACCACATGTCATTCATATAACTGCACCCTCACAAATTTAAGGGGTAATATTGTGTTTCTGTCCTGACCTATTTTAAAGTCACAGTCAAGTCCTGGCAAAGGCAGGTTGTTAAAATAGCACAAGGTTGAGGTTGTATGTAGAACTTGTATGTGATGCCTGAGCACGTGACCTTGAGTGGTATCTCATATCTCAAAGTGTGATGTAAATATTCATGTGAATTGGAGACGAGATAAGACCTGCTGCAGATAGCAGTGTAGATCTAAAATTAGATTAGACTATTGTGTTTGAGCAGAGGTACTGCAGTGTGTGCCATCTACAGAAAGGGGGAACAACTGCAGACAGGAAGGCAACTGCAGGTTGATGAAAATCAAATTTAAGTCATCAATGCATGGTCATGCAGCAGCATTGAAATTGCAGACATGGTTTTTGTAATGCGCTGGGGTTGTTTTAACTGAATCAATTACACTTCTGCATTATTAGCACAGTGACCACATGTTGATGTCTTCGGCAGGAGAAGTGATTTTGAACAGGTGAGATTTTAATGCATACACAGAGGTAGATCCTCATGGATAATTTCATCCGGCAAAGCATTTCAAGCCTTAGGGGCACAAAAAGCTCCTGAACCAAACAATTTGAGGTGGTTCTTGAGAGTTGGCACAGGGTGTAGCTTTAAGAGCATCCCTAAGTGAAAAGGAATCAGTGCTGCCTGCTGTTTGCCTCTCTCACTTTTGACCCCCTGTCCCTCCACCATTCTTCTTTTTCCCTTTTTCTTATTCACTTCCACTCCAATAAAACTACAGTACTACAGCTACACATAGAATACTTTATTTTCCACATCTGAGCCTCATTGGCAGGGATTGTGAGAGCGAGGCTTTTGTTATCCTGACCTTTTTTCAACCCAGCATTGTCCAAACTGTTTCCACAATTTGGCCTTTTCATCTGGTTTGATCTGAGAGATTTCACATGTAACTACGACCTCTCCTCTCTCCTTTCACCTACCCTTATCCTTCCTCTTCCTCCTCTTCCTCAGCCTCAGATAACAAGTTCAGGGGTCTTCCCACTGGATCTGTCCAGCTGTTCTATCGAAGAGAGGAGAGATCCATTTAACAAAACACAGATGCATCTGCAAAGTGTCTCAGGGATGCCAAACAACGCAGGCTTTCAATTAACTAACCTTTCGATGAAGAGCAAAGAGGATGACTTCCAAGGCTGGAGGAAAACACGACATGGACTTTTCACAGCATTTTAAATTAATATCAATGAAGTAGGTTTTCAATGGGAACAGAACACCATGCCCGATTTTCTGGGAGCATAAGTTAAGAAAACAGTACCTCCCAACAAGTTGTTTGTATGGGAGGCTATATATAATAATGTTTATAATTGTTTTAGGCGTAGATTTTTTCAGCCAACAGTTGAGTCAAAACAGAGAGGGGAAAATGAAGGGGACAGAAAGATTTGAGGTTTCACGGCACACTGAGAGCACATCTGCTAAAGCTCATCCTCAGCACTTCAACACTTCATGTTTGCGCAACTATAGAGAGAGAATCTTTAACCTTGAGGGATTCTTCTCTTTATCTGTTTCCCTCTCTATATCCTCTTTGCTTCTCTCCTCCTCCTTCATTTTACTTAAGTGGCCTAAATATTAGCTAAGTGTGTGGGGACGTATGTGTGATTTTGTTATTAGCTGGTTAACTTAGTGTGTAATGCTTTATATCAAGATAACTCGGTTGTTATTCTAGGCTTTGAGTTATTTGGACCCAACTCAATAAGGGCGGCCACTGAAATTAATTTTTCTCAAGTTATTTATTTTAGAATGGTGAAAAGCTTTGTATATTATTATAAGATATGAAGGGGTTCAATGCGATACATGGGGTCACAGTTTAGTGTTCTGTGGAATGCCGGTCATGATAAAGAACCCTACCAGAGCTGCACAGAGGCATGGAGCAAGGGAAGCCAAGGTCAATCATACAAAACATATCCACATCAGCCTTTTCCTCAAATTACTAAGAAGAGCAACTATAAGTTTCGTAGTGTCAAGGTCCAATGTTTTGCCAAGTTGATCTTTGGGCAGCTTTTTATGGAGGGATTTGTTTTGGCATGCCTTTTCCCAGGTAAAAATATGAGGATTAAAATTACTTAGTTCCAAAGAAACATACCCTTCAAAAACTTGTGATATATCCAATAAAGAATAACCAAAAAATGTTTTTTTTGGAGTTTAGTGACACCGTGTGAATCTAAAAAATAAACATTGACCAAAAAGAGAAACATATAAAGAATAAATGATTAATCACCTAAACTACTCATTCAGTTTACAGACTTAAATTATTATGCTGATGGTAAGTTTCCACAGTCGTGACCCACCTCTAAAAAGCAACTAGTTTAACCTCTTTCAGATGCTATGAAGGATCAAAATAAATGCCAGCACATATTACAGCACAAGAATAATTTCAAATGTAGTGCTCAGTGAGATTTCCACTGCTAATGCTATTTAGCAGCAAAGATAAGTCATTTCCATCTATTGCCTTTGCACACTGTTGCTACTACCTTTCCAATAAATCCACTGATCAAAACCCGTCTGTGCTGATCGACTCTACAACTCTCCTTTCCCAGTGTGCTTATATCATTACCATGCAACGATTTAATAATGCGGCCAATTCTCAAGTGTTTTGGTCATCTGTGAAACATTTACTCTAAATCACACTTTGGTTCCTGTCAAGGGTTTGTATCTGTCAGTGAACTGTGCCTGCACTTTCCATCCCTCCATCTTTTCCATTTCTTCTGCCTCTTTCTTTGTCTTTTCTTCTTGTTCTCCTGCTCTCATAGGACTCCTCCGAATGACCCCAGAGTTGCGGCCCTGCAGGCTGCACTCTGTTTCTCCATGTTAACCACACTCTCGCCACAGCACGCTGATGCAGAAAGGGGAAGACTGCGGTCGGCCAATTAACCAAGCACCCGAGTCAGGCCAAACAAAACTTCCTCTACTGTTTTTACAGCAAAAGCCTCTGAATTATGGTTTCCATACGCATGGGGACAGGGAAGGAAGGTCATGTGGCTGACACTGCCTTTGTCATTGTTGCTGCTGCCGGCACTGGGTACAGACGAGTCAGATTTTTTAAATAAAATGAAGGGACAGGCTAGTTGACATCAAAGACTAAACACCTGAATGGGAGTGTGATTGTGCAGGTGTAAAATGGTTGGCACAGATTAGAAACACTTTCCAGCTCTGTTGCTCGGCTGGGCTGTGAATATGCTGATATTCATGGCACAGAGAAGTGATTTATATATTTTTACTGGCTTGAAACAGATTAGGTGAGTTTTGAAATTGGATATGGTAATACATTTTGTGTCTTTCTAATATTCCAGCTGGAGAAAAACTTAAGCCTACAAAAAGATACAGGGCTTAATTCATATACTACAATTGGCCTTTTAAGTATTATATACATATATATACAGTATAAAGTAACAGTAACACATGGTGCATTTTATATCAGCCAGGCTAGAGATTCATCACAGTCAACAGAGCAAAGTTAGTGGTCAGCAAAGCCAATGTTGAACTCTGTGGTCATTTTAGAGACAGTTATTAAGGCCTCACCCTTTAAAACCACTTCTTGGTTTGGCAGTGGACAGAAGCCAGGGCAGGTGTGGCAGTGTGTGTATGTGATCCAAACAGTATTTGGTTTTCTCAGCTGCAAAACATGGATGTCGGCAGAACAAGGCAGCTGTTTGTTCCCTGATGGGAAAAGGATACATCCGCCACAAGAGCGTGCTTTACTCTTTCATCCTGCAATGTAACTACTCACTCTGGAGTGTCAACATGCTGCTGGACTTGTCAGCCTGTCTTTGCTTATTACCAGTCAGCATGTTCCATACATCAAAGTCATCAGGTTACTGTTCCAGAGAGTTCCTCACAAGTTCCCGGTCTCCACACGGGCCTTTCGCAATATCATTTACTGCAAGAAGCACGACTTGATGATTTGTAGTTTTCCTTGATGAATCCTTGCAAAATCACTTTTCTGCTTAATTTGCTTTCATTCGATTTCTGTTGGTCGTGGTTTCTTGATTCTGCAGTTCTCCTTAACAGATTAACCCACTCAGTATCATCAGGTAAATTTTCATGAAGGTAAAATATGCTATTTGTGAAATTTAGAAAATTAATTTCCAAACAAATGGTGCGGTAGAGCTTCAGCAGTGGAATTAGTGAGCATGAGGTAACTGTGTGAGGTAACTCTGCTAACCCTGAGCATGTATTTGCTCTTGTTCTGTGTCTTTTAGGTTAACAACAATGGCCTGGTGTCTTTCCTGAGGGAGGTGTCCCAATTCACTCCTGTGGCGTTTCCTATTGCTGGAGATCGCAGAGTAGTGGCTCCATTCTGGGCAGATGTCGACAACCGGCGAGCAGGAAAAGTCTTTTATCGGGAAAGCAAAGATCCTGCTCTCCTTTTGAAAGCCACTGCAGACATTAGCCGTTACTTCCCAGAGTTTTCTACGTTTGTCACAACATGGGTGCTCATCGCTACCTGGTATAAAGTCACATTTTTCGGCGGAAGCTCAATAACTCCGGTAATAGCTTTGTAAGCTTTAAAGTGACACTCAGTACAATTGTATAGCACTATTGTAACAGAGCTACTTTATAGTATATATTTTGTTTTTCATTGTAATATTAATATATTAATTATTATCTTTAAATTACTAAACTTGCATGCAAGATTTTGCTCATCCTCGTTACAGTCAAGATACTCATCCTCATTACTGTCTCTCTTAATATTTTTACTTAATATAACGCTGATACTGCATATTGTTTGTTAAGACTGTAACTTGCCTTCTGTTCCCTTCTAAAGGTGAACACATTTCAGGTCGTGCTTATTACAGATGGTGAGCTCTCCTTCACCATCTTCCAGTACCACAATATTACGTGGACAACAGGGATGCATGCTACCAGTGGTGGTGACCTAGCAGGCCTGGGGGGCATAGCTGCACAGGTAAGGTCATCGGCTTAACATTTCATCACTGTCACTATGAATTTAAAGACCCTGTTCTTTGTTGAGCCAATGCTGTAGGCTCTACACAGTGTTTGTGCAGCTGTTTGTGTCATACATAACTCTGTGTTTGTATGCCTGTGTCAATTTCCCAAAACACAGGATGCCCAGGTAATATAACTGGCTAGTGCCAGCTAAAATATATACCCACATTGTGTTGATAAAAAAACATGCGTGAGAGAGACTCAGTGTGTCCAGCAAATAATCAGTCGCATAATGTCAAATCATTTTTTTATTTTTACATGAATGGGAAAAGAATGTCTGAAAGGACCCTCACCCCTTCCCCTCTCTTCCTAGGCAGGTTTTAATGCTGGCGATGGGAGGCGCTATTTCAACATCCCAGGCTCTCGGACAGATGACATTGTTGAAGTTGAGGCCACCACGAATGTGGGCTATCCTGGCCGTTGGGTCTTTCGTATAGATGATGCTCACGTACAAGTGGGAGGCTGCAATGACTCGGGTAAACTAAAGTATTTGTGTGTCCAACAAATAAGAAAGCAAGGGCATGCATATTAATCCACTGATAGTATACTAACAGTATGCTCTTCTCTGCTGTCCTCCTCAGCTTCTGTCTGCTCGAACTTGAGGCCTTGTTTAAATGGTGGCCGTTGTATTGACGACTGCATCACTGGAAATCCCTCGTTCACTTGCTCGTGTCTGGCCGGCTTCACTGGGCGCAGGTGCCAGATAGGTAAAAGAATGATGAAATCCTTCCATCCCCCACAGCCTGTACGCATCCTCTGTTATTCCTCGCCAGGAAAGAGCAAGTCAGCTTGTAAAAAGCAGAATTCCACCCTTCAAGCCAGGGGACAACCTGAGGAGAGAATTTCCCCTAGTCACATCTGTATGTAATACTCATACAGAAGAGCCAATCCAACATTTTGCTGTGGTCAAATAATTACCTTTTCCTTCACCCCCTCCACTTTAGGATTCCCTCATGTTTTTATTTTTCTGTGGACATTTAATAAGA
>JAZGTJ010009881.1:0-18800 GCA_036877575.1 Botia almorhae | reverse complement strand
AATTATTACGTCTGCTTCCTTGAAATTAATAAAAATCATAGTTGGTGCGCCCTCCAGTGGTAGACATAGGCCCTTACATGCTTTGTTGTGTTCTTAATGGGTTTGTTGAGCTTCAGCTGGCCTGCAGTTCGCCCCTGGATTGACATCTTTATGTTCTGTCAAGGCTTTGAATGTATCTAGTACATTTTTAGATGATAAAGTTTGATATGTATGCAAATTGTTCCTTTTTTCTGCATGTGTTGACTGCCAGAGATCCTTTACTTATACAACATATGTTGGGTTTTCATGTTTAATAGGGACATTCCATAGACGTAGTGGTTTTTATACCATAACTGTATATTCTATCCCCTAACCTAAGTCTAACCCTCACAGAATCATTTCTGCATTTTTAAATAAAAAAGGTCATTCTGTATAATTTATAAGCTTATTTCTTTTGTTCCCACAAGGGGGACATTTGGTCCCCACAAAATAGTGAATACCAATACACACACAATTTCACCACCAGAATGCAAAAGCAAACTGATTCATCTGTTAGTTGACAAAACATTTAATCAACATCCCTGGCAGAGTTTAAAAATGAATAGGCTACATTCATAAGATGACTCTGTAGGACCTCTAAAGTGAAAACATCATATTTTCACTCTCTCCGGCATTTCTCTTTACTTAGTTTGTCTGGGCCAATCTCTGTGTCTGTTCAAAGGCCCTCACTCCCTCTCTTGCACACACACTTACACATTCTTCATGTTGTCACGCGTGTAATGTCCAGCTGGCCCTTGCTTTTCTTGAACCAGCAATCTGATCCCTGACTCCAGAACTTCCAGCTGGTTAAACCAGGCCGGTCACCAGGCCCAGCTGGTTCTGGAGGGGGCTTCAGGGTTTTGGGGATTCATTTGGGATCATGTCAGAAGTTCTGTCAACATTTCTGTCCATTTGGGACATGTTCTACCGTGTTTATGTGTGCCACTGAACTGTGACCTGTCCCTGCTACACGGAGCACTTTATGTGGTCCTGTTCCAATTTGGATGTAAAAGTGTGCATGTGTGCACTACAAAGTGAATGAATTTTTCGATAAAGAGCAAGTGTACAAGTCTGACCTACAAAGTAAATTTCAGTGTTGTTTATTTGGACTCCTTTCCAAATCGGCATGAAATCGGTGGAAGTACTTTTTGTTTCAATGCTAGTTTTTAGGTGACTATGTCACGTAAATATGTTGTCTGAAAAGCACTTTTAATATTTCTGAGCAAAAGGCTTATTTGAAATACTTTTGTTTAGTATTGTCTAATGAAAAAGGCTACTGCATGCTGTTGAAGTTACATACATATAGCACAGGGATGGAAAACAAATTATTGAACATAAAGCCATTATCTACAGTATAGTTTATTAATGCATGAATTACCAATCTACTCAAACGCTTCATGTTAAAACTAAGTTCTGTAGGTCATGCAGGCCTCAGTGATTTCAGGGGCTTTGGGTTGATAGATGTTTTGCTCAGGAAAATGGCCCAAAACAGCATTTGTGGAATGATTTTAATTTGGCACTTTTTTCGCATGCTTGTTTACAAGCTTGGACTCAAAAAAAAAACCTTGATGGAGTAACTTGTTTCATAATGATGAAGTGTGCGCGCTGAGCATCTCGTGTGGTGCCTCTCCGCTTCAATAATAGGTCAACGGGTGCATTTCAAAAATTAATCACATTTCTTGGCAGTCGGAAAGGTTAGCCCGTTGCTGTTGCAGATTCATTCGGAGCGCTCTGATTGGCGGAAAATCTGAGCGGAGTAGCCTTTGATGAGACAAGCGTGTTAATGATTTGTGTCTTTATAGTCATAGGACACACGTGTGCGTATTTTTCACCGTCGTGAGCGCGCTCAGCAGGCGAGCATGGAAACAAGTTGGAGAGATTGCTTTGCTTTCGCTGTGTGTCCGTTGGCTCGGAACACATACATGCATGTTTTCCTCACCGAACAATCAGACTGTAACTGACAGTTAGATTAGTAGACAACAGTCTTCATCTAACTCAGACATACTCATAATATCATTGGCTGTGGAAGCAGACAGCGGTGTAGATGAGTTTACAGAGAAAACTTAACTCGCCCTCCTGGCTGTTTTTGTTTACCTTAAACCAGTTTGAAATGTTGATTTTTTTTCATACAATACTGTCAAAGTGCATGTGAATATTCAGATGAAATATTCATGTGTATCCTAAATTGCTTTTAGTTTTTTCTTTCTAGGTATTCACATATTATTACATGTGTGTTACTTGTTGCGTGTACTTATGACTACATTAATGTCTACTGGGCATTAATACCAACCTGACAATAATGTATTCATACATTTACTGTCTATTTTGGGTGCTTATTTATGAGATTAGTTTACTGCAGGTTTATTTCTAACATAGATGAATGTGTTTTAGTAATGCGTGCTTAAGGATAGGGTTCGTTTGTGTGCTTAGTGTGCTTAGTCCCGCTGTCCTTGATTGTCAGGTAAGCACAGTTAATCAGCTTTGTCTGTGTGGTTGCAGTATAAGCTGGATTTCATTTTATATGATTTTTATCTGTGACACAGATGGCATCACAACAGATAGCATATTTCTATACCTTATGGATTCTATAACTTATGGATTGGAAAATATGGATTTCATGTTTAATGGTATTATTTTTTTGTTTTCTGTCTATTTGTCTGTAAATCTTCAGTAGCCATGTTCTCTGTTTTTGTTTTCTCCCCATTACAGATTGCATGTTCTTTATCTCCAAACAATTCATGTTTTAGAATGACATTACTTGCATAGAACATGTAATACACACACCAAACACAGTTACATTTACAATTACATTTACATTTAGCAGATGCTTTTATCCAAAAGTGACTTACAAGGTGAGGAAAACAATGAAGCGAAAATAAATGATAAAGAGACTTTATCAAGCAGTTATACTTTACCAGTTAGTGGTAAAGAGCACTAGATAGATAACAGAGATGGAAAGATTGCTTACCTAATCCTTAGAACACATAAGCCCCCTAGTGCCTAAATTCACGTTTTCCTTTTTTTCGTTTTCCAGGAATTTATCTTTTCCTGTAAGTCCCTGGTTATCACATTATTAGGCAGGGCTTTTAATAGGACCGGATTATGTTCTCTTTTGGTGGGTTATAGAGAGTCAGTGGTGGGTTATAGAGAGTTTTAGTGGGTCATAGAGAGTCAGACTTATTAATGTGAAAAAACCTGAAAACAGCAGAGTGACATTTGTTGCATAACTAGCAACTCTGTTGTGATGTATGCATGTGTTTCGGAAACCAAGGATGTTATTTAATCGACCTCCAGCAGGCGTCTTGTCTCCCCTCATTCCTGTTGCCTGTGATCTAAACTCTGCCTAAATGGCTTGTTCTCTTTTTAACCACTACCTGGCACGCCATACCTCTTTATTTCTTTTCACTCACCTTCTTTCTCTCTCACATACTCGTACCTTTCTGTACCCTCTCATTCTCAGCTCAGGATATTAAGCAGGACCTTTGTCAGGAAGCGGAGGCCCATGGGGTGTTGAGGGGAAAGAGACACGATTACCGGATCATTTTTCAGAGTATCGGTTAAACAGCCACACAGTTAACTTTTCAGACTGCTGTTGCCAGACGCTTCTAATTTTAGACATAATTGTGCAGTAAAATGTGTTTTTGTAACAAGATGCATTTACTTGAGAAGCAAAGTGACACAAAAGGTTATTGTGTCAAGTTAAATGCTAGAGGGGTAAGAAAAAGTAGCTGTAAAATTATGTTTTTAAATATGATTTTGTATCTTTTATGGATGATTACGTATTTGTACTGGTAAACAAGAAAAAACATATTAGGGAATTTTTTCATGTAGTTTTGTAGTAAGTCATTTTTGAATGCTGAATGGATGATCGTGCAACTAAAATAGTTAAAAGTCTTTCAGTTCTTTTAGTATAAATGTATGAATGTGTGTGTACATATATATATTTCCCCCGAAGAATCATTATTATTCTAGCGATCTTGCCAACAACGTTTGGCATGTAAAGAAATGAACTTTGTCTTATTAAGTACAGCAATGCATCAAGCTTGCAGATTAACTCATCTATCGCAGATTAAACTCTGCGATAGATGAGTTAAATATTTAATGATATGCGCATTTCATATTGTACAAGATAAATGCATTCATATTTCATATTTTTCTAACTTGTCCTGTCTGACCGTCTGTACGCATTAAGTCTCAGTAAGATTAATCTCTTGATCCTGTTGGAATCAGAAGCAGATGTTTATCATAATGGATCTATGAGTAAATAAGGTCTAGAATCAGAGCATTATCCCCTGCATGATTTTGTATGTCTGCACCATTGTCACAATTGTGTATGTGTGTGTGTTTATGTGAATGGTGGGGGTAGCATATGCCCAGATATTTGCTAAGAACATCATTGTGAATATCAGTGGTGTATGAAATTGCTTGAAATGTCTCTGGATCACAGTGTTAATCATTTGAAAGCTCCTTCCCCTTGAAAGGGATCAGGCCTGATAGGAAAGCATGTATGCATGTGTGTGTATGTAAGAAATGGGGCAATTGGAGGTCCGTTTGAAGAGAGAAACCAAAGGTCAACCTTATGATGACCTATATGACCTATATGGCAGTGCCAGCCCTTCCCACATCAGCTTGTCTTTCATAACAGTTCATCATTCCAATGTGATAAGAATGACTCTGAATAGCCAATGGCTTAAATCCGCTTGAGTTTAGCTGTAATGTTGTCTTTTGTTATGTCTTTAATACATATATATATATATATATATATATATATGATGTATTCTAATCGCAACGCAAGGCACTCACAGATGTACAGAGGCACTTTATACATACGGATTATGATGGCCAATTGCTATATGAAAATAAATTCCTCCGGATTTTATGCATCTGGGACTAAATACGTTGTATTTTCGAAGTAATGATAAATATATAGCATTATGAGTCAAGATGTATCCGCTGACGAGACTTTGGGTGTTATTTGGGAAGGGGGTGGATCACTTTTGCCCTCTAATCCTACGGATAATGAAAGAGGTTGTCGCCATGGAATTGTATTTTAATTGTTAAGAGCAATTTATGGTCTGTAACAACCATTATGTGGTGCGATAGTTTTTAGGTCTGTGCATGGAAACAGTGAGTGATATATGAGCAAAAGTGGCTGTTTTGATATGAGTGGTCTGAGATATTTACATTTATGCGTTTGGCAGTCGCTTATCCAAAGCGATTTACAGCGAATTCAAGTTATACAATTTATCAGTACACGTGTTCCCTGGGAATTGAACCCCAAGTATTTGTGCTGCTAACACAAGGAACAGGAACCGGAATTTAGAACAGCTTCAGATTGCATGTCGTTCTTAAGATGGTTGGACTCACACTGGTATCCGGTGAGGTTATCAAACCTGATTACCAAGAGTGTGTTGAACACTGTCTTGATTTGTGTGTGTTTAAGTTTAGATTCACCTGTCAAAAATGTAATTGATGACTACTGGGCGCGTTTCAGACACCAAGGGCCCGGAAACTCCTCAGGAAATTCCCTGTTACGTGTCTCCTGGGCCTCCGGTTGAACAAGGAATGCTGCTAGACTGGCATTGACACTACAGCTCTGTATGAAGTGACTGGATTACACCCACCCTCCTTCCTTCCTCCCAGCATGCATTTGGCCTCTTTACCGGGAACAAGGTTAAAACTTGCGGCTGTGGAGTGGCAGCGCTTGCTTCTGTATCTCCTGATACACATTTGGGTCTTTGTTCCTATGTCTCACTTTTCTCTCTGGTAGCTGTTGTTTGGAAGTCAGACTAAGTAAAAACGGTAATTTAGTTCCCTCTCGTCCCTTGTAATTCGTTTTTATTTAGGTCTTTAATTTTCATACAGACGTCACAGTAAAGCTCTTGGTTAAGCCTCTAAACAAACACACACACACACACACACACGTGCCATGACTCGCGGCTGGCATTTATTAGAACTTGAAATGAATTGCACATGGCTGCTGAATATGTGATATGTATATGTTCCCTCATGCTAACGGTGCAAAGGGGAATCGGCTGGTCGCAGTGTTGTTAGCTGTCTCCTGAGGGGAAAGATTTTCTGCGCTTGCTTTGCACGCGTGCTGTTAACTGAGCGACGCGCCAGTGGTAGCAGGAAATACCACATGCCAGAGGTTCAAATCAGTTCTGACGGTTAAGGCCCTGAAGAGAATTAAAATTAAAAGAGAATTAACATACATAAAATAATTTTAAAAAATCACTTGCTATCAACTTAAACCTTTATTATTTCATATCTACGAAATGAGTTTAGACAAATAAAATATTGTAAATATGAGAATTGTTTTTTACATGTAAGAGGGGGACAGATCAGGTAACTGCTCATACCGGACATGCGTATGCAATTACACCAGGATGTACATAAACTCTTTGTCGTCTGTGAGATGACGGATGGCTGTGAGTGATCAGCACATCCGAAATCTGATCATTGGTGTTTTTCACCACATTCGATAAGGGACTATCTCAAAATATCACCACTTCACCAGTTCAGACTTGCTGTGTAAACGCTTTACACAGTAGCACAGTAAAATACAAAGTAGCATATGTAAAATGTATATTTTATCTTCAGCGTTTAAAGGTGAATAAATATATTATAACCACATTACTTAGTGATTGCTATGAGGATGTTAAGAGACTTTCAATCAGATTAAGAAAAAATGTTTCTGATTTAAATGACTTAATGACTTAAATTATGATTTAAATGATGAAATGATTTAAATTATTTGTTCTCACACACATGAACTGGAGAAGTGATATTGAACCTAAATCAGATATGTTGAATGTGAATCTCTGAACCTCTCCGAAAAACACTCGCTTTGTGCCCTATAGTAGGTGAGGATGAAAGTTTTTAGGGCCTGTAACCTCTCTTTCTTGCTGGCAATCTCCCCAGAACCCTGTAATCCCGGATGTGTGCAGCTGCCGCAGGCGGGAATATTGCTGATCATATTCTTAATCTGTTCTCAAATGTCTTTCTGACTGAGCGTCCCTGCCTGCCGTGTTTCAAGGGGAATTAAGTGTACTATGCAGGATTCACACAGCGCCCCAGAAATCCAGCTGAGGAGGTCTCGGTGGGCTTTAACCTGCGCTCGCACGAGACCTCCAATGGCATATTCTTCATAAATTGAGCAAATGAAAGTAATAGATCAGTGCTCAAAACGCTTTATGTAACACAATTTACAATAGTAAGCTCATAATAATGAGTAAAAATTTAAGCGGTCTGGTCCGATTTCCCAGGAAAAAATTTGGCTTCATTGTACACAAAGAAGAGTTAAGTAAAGTAACCTGCAGTTGTATGTTTCAAAAAGAGATAGGCGACAGAAAGGCAAAAGTTATGACTGCAGCTTTAATTAAGTATTTTATATGTGGCAAATTGTTACAAATTGTCCAACCTTTAGTTTAGCCTTACCTGGAATCTACAGCTTTGTAGTAATGTACATTTTTTATTTGGAACTTTCGGTTATAAACAATTACATAATTTACAGTATGCCATAATATTATGTATTGAAATACAAAGAAGTTGTTCTTTAAATATTCTAAATCAGGATTGCTGTCTACTCTTTACTTTCCCTCCCTTTATCCTCTTTTGATGGATTGGACATGCTCTTCTGTAGATTCTCCAGTGTGTGTGTGTGTGTGTGTGTGTGTGTCAGCACGTGAGGTCTTGTGTGCTTGCCAAGTGTAAAAATGTGCCAGAAGGATTGACACCTAAATGTCAGATACCAGTGAAACACCCTCCTGCTCCAGACACCTGAGATGATTCTGAAGGAGCTGTAAACAAAACAGTATCAATGGCTGCTCTCATGGATCACCATCCTCTGTTTTTCCTTTGTTTCCATTTCTGCCCCACCCCTCATTACTCAATAAAACATAGAAGACTAAAATGTAGCAAAGAGAAGATTTTTTTCATGAAGAAACACTCTCAATTATAAATGCATTTAGGGGAGCCTGTTTGACTCACAGAGCGGAACTAGGGGGCGATGGTGCGTGACGGAAATTCGTTCGTTTGAGACGACATGCTGTACATTTGCATGTGATGCTTCTGTGTGGAAGCGTCTGTGTGTGTTTATGCGTTAATTCTTCTATCCTAAAAAAAGAGCCTCATGTCACAGTCCTCAGCTCTGCAGAGCTACTTCAGTGAGCAGTGGATAGAATGAGGTTGGTTTGTTTTCTGTGCTTTTTGTTTATATCGCTTGCGGTTTATGTTTCCTCACTGATGTGAGCCACACTTTTCAAATACATTCACTTAATTGTCTCTGTGGCAGTTTCGGTGTCTCACATGGAAAAAAGCTGATTAGACTTGACTTTCGAACTCCCTCAGGTCACCTTGTAAGGAGGGTTGTCTGGTGGGGGGTGGCAGCCGAGCGACTTGCACGCTCCTTAAGACTTATGAGTGCATCATAACCTTGACCAAGACACTTAGAGAAGATTCCTTGTAATGTTCCTCAGAGCCGTTGGGACTTACCTCCTCTGTTCTTTCTGTGCGCTTATCAGCTCAGCGCAAGATCACCCTCCGTACCACAAACAGCCATTACTCCATTTGCAAGATAAATCTGGACTGCTTGGTCAAATCAATCACAACTGTCATTTTATCCACACAGACCACAGCATTAAATCAAAGCTATTTTGCCCACATGCATTCCAAGGAGTCATCAGTTCTCTGCTGTATATTCATTGTTTGGTTGGACAGGTGTGGGCAGGTAATGAATGATCAGGTAGTTTAATTTGAGGCGTGGAAGGTGGGCTTGGACAATAGGTGGCGGTTGCTCGATAAAGCTGGCTGTTCTTTTTCCTCTTTTGAGAGAGATCTCATGTTTCGAGTGCGCCATCTTCATCCACATAGTTAGAAGGAACGCCATTTTTATCTGTTTTCCCTTTTTTACAAGGTTGTAGACACATGTAGACATTGTCGGTTACCAAGTGTATGAAATGTGTATCAGGGTAAATACTTGTGTGTCGACAGGGCTGAGGAATGGAACAAACAAATGTCCCCGCAGGCCTTTGGTGAGGGACCCTAAAGTCTTACAACATGTCTACAGCACAAACACAGTGAAAAACAGACATTCTGTTCTCAGGCTGCTGTTTTGATTTCTGTCCTCTGGCTTGTTATTTAAAACATGGCTTGTCCACTAAAGGATGACATGGA
Organism: Botia almorhae; assembly: GCA_036877575.1. Classification (NCBI taxonomy): domain Eukaryota; kingdom Metazoa; phylum Chordata; class Actinopteri; order Cypriniformes; family Botiidae; genus Botia; species Botia almorhae. Next base: position 9,605 of record JAZGTJ010009881.1, on the reverse strand, counting down.
AGAAAGATTTAGGGATGTATTTCTTTATTACGTGAACGTGTAATTTCTTTTTGACATTGGATTAAGAATGTCAGTTTAAATAACATGTCTTTCAGACGATTGGGGTCATCACAGGGTGTGTGACAAACATATTTGGAATGTTTTCACAAACATTCATTTATATATAACGGTGAAAACAACAGCAAGCACAACGTATTTTTAAATGTATCCCAACAATAACAGAATATGCTCATGGTAGATAATCCTCAACCACGTCACACATTTACAAGCACATTCAGTTAACCTAGCAAAAACAAGGATCATTTTACTCTCCCTGCCAGAGTCGTGTTGCCCTCTTTCTCTTTTCCTTGCTCACCTTGCCGAATGTTCTATTGTGTTCTACAGAAATGAGGGGCTTTCTCTGCTGCTGATCCCTGTTATTTGATCTCATAGCCTAATGTGTTGTTTAAAAGATCTGTTGGCTTATAGCGCATTGATATTAGTTTAAAATATTGCTGCTTTGCAGTGGCGAGCTGAAATGCTCTGATATCAGATGTATTAAAAGCACGAGTGGTTCTGATGCGTTTTACTGTAATTGATTCTTTTCAAAGGCGTCTTCTCACTTTTCAATACCTTTCTCGCTCTACCAAACTCTCTCCTTCGCTCCTTCGCTCTCTCCCTCCCTCCCTCCTCCTTTCTCATTCATTCTCGTTCGCATGCTTTAAAAAAGCATTGAAGTGTGTTAATATTATATATATATATTTTTTATATAATATTTATAATATTATATAAATATTAACATCCAATGGTTAGTTATAAACTAGTATTAACTTCATTACATAGATCATTCATAGGCGTCTGTTGTCATTGAGACCTTTTACAAACAATATGACATTTATAGTTGGTTTTGTAACTTGTAGAAATACTATGATTGTGGATTATAGTTTGTTGTAGAATTATGAGGCTTTAATTTGCGAAATGATCGTACTACATTTGTTTCAAATGTGTATACAATACATCCTGCAAGTACATAGTGGTAAGTTCTGCATCTCTCAGCACTTTGTACATTTCCCAAATGAATATGAAGTATGAATATGTAATAATTTATGAATTTATGAAGGTTTTCATTCAAGATTAATTCCCCCAAGCTGTTGTTTGTGTCAGTGTCAGGGCAGAAGTGGGTGATGTCGACATAGCGTAACAGTGTGAAATGAAAAAAATCCCCTACCGTTACCTACAGTACATTCACTGTAATCATAAACAAAACATAAGTTATTATAGAAATGAGGTAATTCAGCAGTTCCAGAACAAGCCCACCGTCTGCGCCGAGCGTGTCATTTGCATGCCTTTGAATTTGCTGCATGTCTCTAGGGGGTTTCCTGCTGGTGAGAGTCTCAACGCCATACCGTCTTAGTTTTAAACACCGAAAATAAACAAACAAAAGCATCCTGGATGCCAGACGGCTCTCTTTCTCTCTCCCCCCTCTTTGTCATCCCCTGTTTTCATCCTTTCTCTTTTAAAATGACCTACAGGGAAGGACAGTTCCCTGGTCAGGAAAATAGGAGACTTGCTCACAATGAATAGAAAAGCAGAGAGATGGAGAACAAGAGAGAGAGAGAGAAGAGTTGAGCAACAGATCTTTTCTGTTGGTCTTAATTAGAAGGGCCATACATCAGCGAGGCAGTACTCTATTCATCCATCTGATTGGGGACATGACAAATGAATGAGGGAATAAACAGGTTGTCAGCAGAGAGAGGGAGAGATGGATGGCTTCATGGTGTAAAGACAATAGAGAGGTACAGTTAACCCTGGCAATGAGCCAAGCCCTTTAGTGTCCATTCCTCTCACCCCCCGGGCCTAACTCAGAGCTAGACACCCTGCCCAGCTCCTGACCTTGCCACCGCTTCTGTTTGTTATGAAATCAACACCCTTATTGGGAAACATACACAGACATGTTAGTATGCCTGGTATTGTTTTTATACTAAACCAATTATATTATCTAACTTACCCAAACTTTAGCATTTAACTAAATAGCAAATTGTAGTTTAAAGTTATATATAAAAATAGACAAAAAACACAGAGCCCAAGTGTAGTGAAATGTAGTGAAGATGTAATTATGAATCAGACAGTGAAAACAGCTTCAGTATTTGAAGAGTGTATTACAGCACGATCACACACAATTCTCTGTTAAATTGAACCTGGATCTATTTAGTATAGGAGTCGGTCAAGTTAATGGGTTCATTCATGTGTTTCATAAGGAGAGAAAGAACCAGTGAGATTGTTGAGAATTAGAAACTATTAAAGCAAAGATCTCATCTCGCTCTCCCTTGCTCTCGTTCTCTGTCTCCTCTTTCTGTTGGCAGATATAAGAATTAACCTGCAAACTGTGCAGGACAGAATAATGCTAAATAGATTAGCATTATCTTTGTCATTTTGCAAAGATTCATGTGATTTTCTCCATCTTTCTATCCACCCACACACATTTTAGGCAGACGTTGGCTTTCATTAGAAAATAAAATAAATATAAAAGCTAAATTGGTTTTTCAGTTACTGTAGTCGAGCGGCTCACCGGCTAAACAGAGATGTTCAGGCAAGCAGAGATTATACATTACCTCAGTATCTGATTTAATAACTCAAATGTGCTTTTATTGTTTTCCTATTTTTGTTGTATTTCGTGTACAGAGCTTAAGCGGCCTGTCTGTGCTTTCCACCGTCTGTATTAACAAAGACATCCACACACAAGACATCACCCTCCGAGTGAGGATTGTGTGTAAGCTGTAATACAGAGAATACTCAGTCAGAGGACTTGAAATTGGATTTTATAGTTCGCTTCATGGAAAGAAGCCAAAAATATGAAATTATGTTCTTTATGACATTAAATTAATTATGGAGAGACTGCATATTAGATATAGGATGAAAGGGCTTTTATTGTTTTCAATAAGAGCCTTCAGCCTTCCTTGGAATAGGCATAAATCTATCTGTGCTGCATATTACAGACTGTTTTCTTATATAGTGTTATTCATTTTTTAATCCAATATATGCCCTTTAGATTTTTAATTTAATCTCCACTGTTCCTCAAGCACAGACAAATATAAGCCTACATGCATGCGCACACATTTTGCTCCTTATTTTTATGTTGACGTTGTAGGCGGTCGCACTTGTCACTGACTGTTCTTCATATTTAGCTGATATTTTCTTAACAGCCTGAGCAAAGCCTGGACTGATTTGTTTGCAATGACCACATCATCTGTTAATGTTAGACTTTCTGAAGCTGGAAGTACAAAAATCTCTTCCTCGGGTATTTGTCAGTGATGTCATCACAGTTTAGTAGCTGAGAGATGATTGATGAGTGTTACCATCGGTACGGTAGAAGATAACAGGACTTTAGCTGAAACAAAATCTAAGCAAAGGGATTGACTTTCAAAGTGAATCTCTCTTTCACTAAAATCATTAGACAGACAGATGACACCTTGTGTAGCGTTAAAGGTGTGCGTGTGTGGTCCTGGCATTCACATTTAAAAATGTTGTGGGGACACACATTTAAAAATTCAGATAAAGGCACTGAGACAGGGCAGAATAAGGGCATTATATAAATCTGTCATTTGGATATTCCCCACGGCGCTTCTTAGTGACTAAATAACTAAATAACCTCTAAGCCCTCTGGGGTTAAGACCTAAACGTTTAAGTTTTCAAACAAGGCTTATGTTTTATTTCTTTTTCTCCTGGAGAAGCAAATTCAAGAGGACATCGGTTTTGTTATGAATTTCACATAGATCTTATAAATAACAGAATCACAGAATTAAAAGTGATATTTGCCCCCATTTAAAAAAAAAGTAGCATAGTTCCTTTATTTAGATATTGTAATCTTAATGTTTATATATATTAGTTGGTTTTATTAGAAGTTGTGTTGGGTATTTGCATATCTGACATCACATCACTGAACCTTGACATGGCGGATGGAGTCAGAGGGTTTTAGACAGAGTTGGGAAGACTGTGTTAACATGTTTTTGGGACAGTAGTTTATAATTATAGTAGTTTATAAGTAATATATAAACTACTATAATATAGTACGTAGTTTATAAGTATGTTTATAATGTTTTACTAAGAAATGTATGTAAGTTTGTTGAGACACAAAGGTTTTTCTGTTAATATGATATAAGACTTCTTATCTAAGCAAATACAAATGGCTGTTACAGGGTCATACATGATAAATCACACCTCAAGGGTCACAAATTGCACATTTTACCTTCTACAACCTTTTTTACATAAATAACCAACCCATTACTCGTTTCCAACTGTAATTATTTTGCAATTAAAGATGTCATGATATTTTATAGCTGAAAATTTGGCAGTTACTGTAGTCTAAACAAAGTCCAAATTACAGAAGGTTGTGGGAGCAAATTCAGAGAAATCTATGGAGCTTATGAAAACACAATGTGTTCCCAAACTGTAATATGGATCACATCTTGATCCCTTTTAATGTTTGATGTTTGCATCCATCATATCAATGTGAGAACATAGATATTAATTTCTACTGCTATAACTTTTGGTTGAGATGCTTGATGTCAGCCTGACCTGCTTCAGAGAATGTAGTGGTCCAGATTTCTCCTCCTTCCTTTTAGTATTTGTTCTTACTGAGATGAGAGCACTGACGCACAAACACATCCAAAATGGGGGAAGACCTCAGTATTGTACTGCCTTACCCAAGACCTAATTAAAATTCACACAGAGACGACTCTCTTTTGTTTCCTCGGTAAGCAGTGATGTTCCTCAGGAGTGAGCAGCTACAGCAGGGCTAGGCTAACCCTGCTAGTGTTGAGCAGTTGCTCTCTTCTCTGGAGATTTAGCCTACTTTAGCCTCAGACTGACGGAGAAAAAGGAACCATCACCATCATCGTTTTACTGAAGGAAGTAGCCTGTAGTTATACAAACACGCACATCACAAATACTGTACGCAGATACTGTACATTACCCAGAATTCTTTGTCTCCTGCCAAAAACGTGTCTCATCCTTAATGGTCACTGGGGTTGGATTCTCCCAGAATGATTTCAACATTCAGTTGATGTGTTACGTGTACAGTCTATAGGTATGCACATATCCAATGAAATACAGCAATAGATGATTACATGATTTCGTTTGCGCTGCAAACAAAATTATTAACGCTCCTCCAGCAAAGTGTGGGTTTGTTTAAGATAATGCTCTGACATGCTGCTATCACTATGAATAAGGGAAAATGCAACGCTTCGTATGTTCTCTCTAGCGAAAGACCACAGTTCACTTTACAGAGTGATATTGCCTACTGGCCTGACATACATAATGAGCATTTGTAGTTGTATTCTTAGAGCCGTGTGAAAGTGGATTATTTTGACAGCGTTGTTGTGTGTACATAAAACTTTTCAAATGCGCAAAGTAAAAACTTTACGTTTCTCACTACATTTGTAGAGTAAACGTAACCTAAGAGAAGACTGTTTTACTGAGAGGAAAAGAGCATACAAGATTTCTTTTACTTTGTCTCTCCTCAGGTAATCCTAATTCCTCAAGACATTATTGAATTCTCTTCTTGTTTTTATTTTTCTGGTTTTGTGTAGGTGGGTTATCTGACATCTGAAGTGGTCCAGCCTTCATTGCTTGATTCTCATTCACCGCTGCAAATTCATGTCAAAACCAAACTTTTAAAACCTCGACTGACTTTGAAGTGATTTCAAAAGTCTCTCCCTCTTTTTTTTTCTCTCCATCTCTCTTATTTTACAAAATTAGCAGCCACACACTGCCTGCAGGCCTCTTTGATATCTACAGACTTTATTGGCCAGTTATCGTGGTTATGTTGGACAATGTGAACTCTCGCGCTGCTGGATTCTTCTTATGTTTATTTAGTTGTTTTTGTAGTTGCATTGACAGGGTTTGTCCCTAATTCATATGTCCATCAACATTACCCACAATTCATAGTTTTATTTAGATTATGTCATAATTATTTACAATATAAGCAAATAATTAAAATGTTGTAATGTATTACAAACACACAGGCCTGTCAGCCTCAATTACTGTTTGGTATGTGATAGGTCCCCTTTCACTGTAGTCCCTGCAAGAGGAGCTTTTACTAAACCATAAGAGAAAGACTTAAGAGAAGGAGAGATAGAAACAGAGAATCGTATTGAAACTCATCAGGAATATTAACCACACAATAATACTAAGCTTATCCTCTTGATGTAATCTGCCCCAATTTTGGGTTTGTGTGACTTTGATTAAAAGAGAAGGGGGACAGCAGATCACTAAGCCCAAGGGAAAGCCCCCATTTATCTCCTGAAGGCGTCAAATGACCCCTGCCACACAAACACACACATACGTGGAGCATCTGTCTGGTGTCTCCAGTAAGAAAGTTTAAATCCTTCCCAAGATTGTTAATCCTTGTGTGAGTGTCTTATCATAATTTTCTTGAACTTTCCCACTTTCACTCAGATTGCATGGGTGACTGCTATTTTAGGGTCAATGTGTAAAAGATCAGCTCTTTGAAGAACAAACGGTTTTGTAGAAACGCATAAGGCCTCAATGATCACCCAAGAGTCATCAAAGTGGTGTTCAGGGTTATTGTGTACAATATCTAAGTGTGTTTAAAGGCGTCGTGTCTGAGGTATTTATGCTAACACAGGTTATCGACATGTTGGAGCTGGTCTAGGTGAAATTGTTAACCAAGGGTCATTTTCAACCATTTCAACCATTTTCACTATTTATATTCACTCTGTATATTTGACCACTCTGTGTTAACATGTTAGCATATTTATGAGGTCAATAATATTAATTGTGCCTTGCTAACAACCTGTTTTTGAAGCTGCTTTGTGACCACGCTTGCTTTGAGATCTATTTTAGATCTGTTCTACATTCTAGTTAGCACGTTCTAGTTAGCATTACTGTTCAGCATTTTTCTGTCATAAGCTAAAACTTAGAGTTGAGTATGGTGTGTTGAGTGTGCGATTGGTTGTTTGTATATGCGTCATTTAGTCACATCACATTTTGTGTAAACATCTTTGAATAGACTGGAATGAAGGGTCACGTCAATGCTGTTTTTCTCACACACACATTTATGTAAACTGTTGTTATTTTATACACCAAATACATCGTCCACACCTGTACCCAGGCTGTGTGTGCATAGTAAATATGTGTGTTTGCCATGTAAACTATTTTTATCCATTAGAAAGACTGCAGTTCTCATAGCTTCATTTAGCTCATTTTATCATGTTTAAATCTGTTGCACTGAATTACACAGAGTTCCCCACAAAACTCACAGTCCACAGTATCCATCATTGTTGCTTAGTTTGTCCATGATAGACATCAGCCAAACTCTGCCTAAATGATACATCTCTAGTTAAAATAAAGAATTTTCATGCTAAGTGTTGAATTAAATCATTTTGACGTGTGTGTGTGAGACCAGCAAAAATAAATCTATTCATCCCTCAAGTCTCGTAAAGGCTGTAGTCCAGAGTTACTGGTGAATTTAATTTGACACACTTAACACCAGCTGTTGTAAGAGGTTTATCTTGAACAGGGCATCTCTCCATAGTGTTCAGTTTAAAAATATTTCTAATCCCTGTTTTAATTATTTCTAATTACAGCCAAAATGATCAATGTTACGGTAGACTGGACCAAGGCCAAGACTGGCTTAAGATTCTCTGTTTTTGTGGCCTCTTTTTAAGATTCGCAAAATTTCATTTTGGCTGCAGATTTTGTCTTTAAAGTCAACTGTGTCCAATCATTGAATCCAGACGCAGCACATTTGCATGTTAAGAAATGTTGTTTATTTGTAACTGATTTTTCTGATTTACCTAACTAAATCTAAATAGGGACATTTCACAGACTTCTATTGTTTTTATATACTGCCAGTTATAAACAATATAACCTAACCCTAACCCTAAAAGAAAACATTTATTTGCTATATTTGCTTTCATTTAGCTATATTTAGTTATATAGCCAATTTATAATGCCTAGTTACTTTTCACGCACCCTGTATATCTAAATGTATATAAACGAAGTGAAAAAGATTGTCTGATGTCATTCCAGGCTCAGTTGTCTGCATCCCGTTGAGCTGCCTGTTAAGACCCTCTGTTTTCCTTTGACACTCATGCGATATGCTGGCAGGATGTTTGCTGAATACTTAGGAAACTGTTCTTGAGGCGGCCCCATTAACAGAGTGTCAAACGAGTGTGTGTGTTTGTATGTGTAAAAACAACCGGCTGTTCTTATGGCAACACTCCGGTTCCAGTCTGGCCTTTGGGTTTTGGAGCCATACATGGATGTATCTTCCATGTGTTAATGAAGTGCCAGCACTTACATGCAGTCTGTGCCCCAGCTTGTTCAGACCTCAGTCCAAATCTATCTATCTGTACCACCAGAGGAGATCATACTGTGTTTTTTCAGCTGTTAGCCATGAGAAGGTGTCTTTTCTATTTACTGTTTTTGCTCTTATAGTAAACACTGCATAGAGAACATAAATAATTCATGCAGGATTCTAGCATATAATTGATTTATGAGTTTTGACTGAATGAATGAATACTGATGGCTATAGAATCTAGTTTAACCATGAGGGAAAGTTATCAGAACATTGGCTAACGTTCTTACAGTAATGTTTGTGGGATGTTTTTTAGCATTATAATATCATAAAGTTATTCTTATTAGCTAGTCTGGAACACAGACTAACTTAGTTAACAGACTTTTTGTTAACTTATGAATGTATTACAGGCTAAATGAATAAATTTGCTTTCTTTCTTTTTAAAAAAAAGCACTTGGTGTGTGTGTCTGAGTAATTAGTCCAGTGGACTCTTGTTTTCGGGGCGAGTAAAGGTACCAGATGGACTTGGGGAGGGGGGAAGGCATTAGGACAAGCCAACAAAATCAGGCAAAAAAAGAAGAGAAAAAATATGATGAGACAAACAATCAGGGCCATCACTGTCAGGAAGCACCTCCTTCCTTCTCCTGCCACCTTCTCTAATCCTTTATCACTTCATCACACTTGTTCAGATGAATCTGGATCTGAGCGGAATTACAATGCTGTTCAGCTACTGTTCTTTTGTGAAAGAGGGCTGTAATCCCCCATTACACTCTGAGCCTGTGTTTGACCCAACTATAAACACTGCTCACACTCCCCCTCCAGTAAAGAAATGAATGACTTGATTCTTACGAACACATTTAATGTTGTTATTTTTAGTCTTCATATGCTGCTGCTGTTGTTATTTTTGCACATAATGTGCAAAAAGGGATTTTAGGGATTAACATGTCTTTATGGCTAAAGTAACTGTTTTTCATAGATAGTGGCTTACACTTTGAGAAAATATTTTGCAATGTATTGTCATGGCAACATATGATTTTACCAGTCATCGAAATATTCTCGTTTAACTAAATTAACGATTTTAATATGTGACTAATATATGAGTTTTTCAAGTATATGAGATATGAAATTAAACTTTTACTTAATTCAATTAAAGAAAATAGTGACATTGTGAAATGACCTACAGCCAGTGTGGTCATACTGTCAGAGTATCAAAGTACAGCCAATGTGGTCATACTGTACTTAAAAAAAAGGAAGTAACTGAAGTTTAAAATAGTTAAAATAGGCCCTGAATATATGTGTATATATA
>JAZGTJ010009880.1:0-18801 GCA_036877575.1 Botia almorhae | reverse complement strand
TAGGGTTATTCTGATCTGTGAGGAGTTAGATGTCTGGTGAACTCAAGGTTGTGACCATGGTGTTGGCTAACCAGATGCTGCTTCTGGTCTCGTCTAGACAGCCAATTGGAATGAAGGGTGGAGATGAAGTGCACATCAAACCAGAGGAAATCAATGCTGTTGCTTCTCAACAGGAGTCCTAAGAATGGCCATGATTAGTCTAATTGGCTAACGATCCAAAAGGCCTAATCCTCGGTGAGCTGCCCAATTCCCAGATCCGGAAGAAGAATAAACCAAAGAGACTTCCGAATCAAAGTCTCTTAGACAGGCTAATACAGTTAGCATTAATAGCATCTGCAGTTGGGATAATGTAATGCTGTGTGGGTTTACTGTAGGCTTGTGCAGGAGAGTTAACAAACATATGCCTATAGCATTTCACATAACAGTTTACAAAAGTTTATATAACAGTTCACATGTATGTAACAGCTCCGTGCCTTACATGTTTGTTTATTAAATAATCAGAATAATCAGTTCATTTGATTTAACGTTCGGCTAACTTTTAAAGGTGGGGAACTCTCAGCTCAAGGTTCCCTTCGCAATTTTGCAGATTTCCTCCTAAAAATCCAACAGAGAAAATAAGAAACGAGTCTCAGTCCGTTCGCCCGATTTAAAGAGCTAAATATTATGCACATTTAGTTCAAATGCTGTTCTGACTTTATGGAAACTTTATGGCCACTGCGTTTACCCTGACCTTAAAAATAAAATAAGACTATTAGTACATTTTGGTATATACTTCGTGTTCCATTGCTTCCTGGGGCTGGAAAAAAACCCTAAAAACATCCCAAGGCGAGTGATGTTAGAAAATATGAAAATAAGACCCAAGGAACTTATGCTGAGACTCCAAACTGGGCAGATAAGGCTGTTTGGCCAAGCGTGCCTGAGCTGTGGAGGGATTTTGGACGTCTTGTCAGGAAGTCTTAGGGAGGCATTTCCTCTTTTCATATTTCATCTGAATGCAGTGTAGACTGTATGCGTTGGGTAAGGGAACATATAAAGAGGCTTGCTTGGAGCTACCGCTTTTATGCGGCCGATGCTTTCAAAGAAAGATGGCTGCTTACCGCACCGAAGTTTAATGGTACCCCGCTCTGCTGCACTCTTCCTGCTCTCTCTCTCCGTTTTCTGCACTCTAGTTTCTTTCTTCTTTCTTTCTTCTTAATCATCCCTTTACTTTCTATCTCTTAGCAAACCAAACCGTACAATCACACAGTGCGGCCCTTCGCACACACCCAAGCAGACCTCGCTCGCTAATGTTTGGCTTTGATGTACCCATTGGAGTAAAAGTGAGGGAGTTGGGAGGGGTGGGATCTGTGCATACTCAAGTCTTCTCAGCAAGGGTCCAGGACTGGGGAGTTGGAGATAGAGTGAGCCACTCTGTTGGCAGGCCTGTTGCACCCGCCCCGAATTAGCTCCTCCACTTCTGCCCCACTTAATATTGGTGATTTTCTACTAACTGCTCTTTACCTTCAATCTCTCAGGTTCTCTCAGAGCTCTGAATCAAAGTCCCTGTAAGGGAGTCTTCACACTCAGCGGCCATTTTTGCAACGCCTCTGGGCAGCTATGAGGTAAGACTGATATCTCTAAAATCGCTGATTGAAGTCCCAATAAAACACTATATTTCATTACATAAACTGTAAATTCTTCTTCTTAAGCTCAAATTGCGCTATAAAAACAAGTTTCCCAGAATGCCTCAGGAACTGTGCATGTGCAAAGTCCACCGCAACATTCTATAGAGCGCTCTACTGACGCTGCAGTTTCCCCCGTTCACAGTAACAGAATCTTGTTAATTCTATAATATGTGTCTGCATGTGGATTAGAATTAACATTATTTTGGGTCAATACAGATGGGCGGATTCTTAAGCGCTACTTTTGCATGAGGTATTTCTATGCAAACACCTGCGTCTTATTACGACCTGCGATCCAGTTTAACCAGGTGCTAAATGCACTGAAACAGCGCCGTGCCGTTTTTCAATTAAATAATTGTCATAATTTGCTGTGTCAAAGTCTCATGTCAGAGGCTTTATTGTAGACTGCAACTTTACAAAACTAAGAGCTGTTTTCCTACCACAAATAACTGTGTCATTGCTGTCCACAGATGATGATGATGATGATACCTTAATTCAGACACAGTCTTTGTTTTTCACACAAATTTTTTCTTGTATAACAAAAACTGTTCACAATTATTTTTTCAAACATTCAACATACAGTAACAAAATCAATTCCTTCCACACAATTACACTATACAATCACCTTCAAGTCATGTCACGTTAATCTATACATATAATATATACACAAATAAACATAAACGTGAACACAAAACACCCTTTACATTTAGTAATACTTAGTATTTAGTAAATAATGAAACCATGTGTCTGTTTTTGATGGTACAAAGGCAGAACATGATCTGAGTCAGAAACAATATTGCTAGCCAACTTTTACAGGTAATAGGCTGATTCGTGTACTTTCTTCAAAGGCTGAGCTACAATTTTTGAAAACAATTTTATATGATTAAACAACATTGCTTTCCAAATCACTAAAAACATTTGTACCATATATAATTGAAATACTGCAGTACACTCAAGATCACTGACATAAGGAATAATAATAAACAAATCTGTCTACTTGCCATAAATGACCTCAGACAGATGTAATCAGTGTTACTTTTAAAGATAATGTATTATCTATCATCACTTATACGTTGTAAGAACTTATAAGTTTAATTGTTTCACTGTGGATAACAACAGGTACTGTATGGGTATTAAATGTTGTCTTAAAAATAATGTATTTTCTTTTAGCATCCAGTAAATGACATGTAATTGTAAAATAATGTTTTTCTGCATTAATGTTGATCAGGGGTGCAGTAATACATCAATGGATGGAATAGATAGAACCGTTATGTAGCAGTATAACCTATAAACTATCAGTGCATTTCATGCTTTGTAAATTTCCCCCAAATTCTCTTTATCTGTGTTGTGCGTTTTTAAAATCTGTCTTTGCTATTACGGCCAATTCTCAACTAATTGACTTCTGCCCACAGCATATTTGTTTTGTTTGAGCCAAAGAAATTAAAACAGCCAAGCAAAAGATGTTATTCATCAAAGCAATAAAAAAGCAAATAAAGACTCATGCTGGTTATCTTTGAAACGGATTCATACTGCAATGTATTAGCTTAACTTCATAGTGTCCTTTGGTGTTGTCTTTGGTCGTAATACCCCTTCCTTTGATTTCATAAGTAAATTCTTCTGCCACAAATGGAAGTGCCGTGCCTGATTTATTTGTCGTGTTCTGTAGGACGCGAGAAAATCTCAGGTGAAGGATGAAAGCAGGGATCTTTAACCAACGCGCGGGACAGCACAATAGCTCAGCGAGATTGATTTATGCGCGTGCTGTTTCGAGATCTCTTTAAAATGTGCACTATTACACTTTACTTTGCCTTTCCCAAGAGGGTGAGCCACAGGCTACCACATTGCAGAGCGGATAGAAGTTAGATTTTCTTGAACCGTCTGCATCGCACTGGTCTTAATGGGATCTGTTGGGGTAGTTATTCTGGAACCAAGTGGGGCAGAAACTGGAACTATTAGGATTTTATAGATGATGTTTTATTGGTTGCTTTTAATAGTGGCATATCACAAACTGTACACCATGTCCCCTTCAAGAATATATCAAGGTCATTATGGTAGTGCTGCTAGGGGACATTTTCATGGCATGGGCATGCTCTGATTGTCACATCACTCAGACGTCATTGTTAAAGATGTAGTTCACCCAAAAATTAAAATACAGGAAAGGAACGATCCATTGAAGGTGCATAAATGATGACAGAATTTTCATTTTTGGGTGTACTGTCCCTTTAAGGCTGTCAGCATGACATCATGAAAGATAACGGTCACATTTTATGGCTTAGTCCATTATCACAGGGGAGTTTATTGGAATTGATGGCTTGGATATGAGTAGTGTTTGTTTTTATATGAAAGTACATGAATCACTGGGGCTTTTCCATCGAAAATGGGTTTTCAAAATTCCGTTGGACTAAAATAAATGTTCGGAATAGCATAGTGACATACCACACATACTATTGCTGCAATATCGAGTATATACACAGTGCACAGTATGAGACGTTTTGAGTATGTATGGAACGCTCAAATGACTTGCCAATATGTGCAATATTCAACAAAACACGAAATTCGGTATCCCACAATGCAATGCGCCTAATATTACCTTATATTTCCGGTGTAGCTAATGAACCAGAAGTAATATCAGTCACACATTATACTGTAATGATGGATGATGCATTTATTTCCCATATGGACATAAAATAGCTCCAGTATAAAAGGAAAGAAATATGTGGGGGAAATGTTGCCATATGTTTGGTTTTAAGACAATAATGTAGCACACTACCGCTTGAAACGTTTACTGTTGCGTAATGCCTTCTGTTTCTCTTACTCTTTAACAAGAAAGTAGGTAATATACAGTTACATGAAGTGATATACTGTTCAGTAGCTGCTTCTGGTCTGGCATGCCACAACCATTTTAGATTGAGTTCAATCATGCTCAGGTGCACAGCTAAATGTTGCATCATGGAATGCATTAGTGCATGCATTATCATGTTTTTGATCTTATTTCAAGTGTTGTCATGTTGACGCAAACTCCTGCTCCTTGCAGTGTGACAAACGATAAAAATTATGTAAATCGAGAAAATGCACGATTAGTCAGAGGAAGATTAATTCAAACTAAATCTGGCAACCTAGAAACAGAAGCGAGATGTTCACTTTTGTGCGCATGAGATTTTTCCGCACATACATTTTTGTGCAATTCATCAAGGCGAAAAGACCTTGTGTGTGAATCTGTGTGTGCGTGCGTTGCTGGGGGAGTGATGTTCCTTATTGCCCTCGGAGAGCTAATCACCACGGTGTGCTAGAGATAAATCCCAGCTTTAGATAAAGGCAAGACGACTCATTGTGCATAACAAACCGTGATGAAGAGCGGACCTTCCCCCCCGTCTGGTCTTCACTTACTCACTGATGACAGCACACACCCACCAGGAGGAAATCAAGCTTTCTCAGCTGTGCTGATCTAAGAACAGTTCTGCTGCATGTCTTGCAGTTTTTGAGGTTTGGACTGGAGAAAGCACAGCTGGTCTAGGGTCAGTTCAAAGGGTCAATTTCTTGCATCACTTTTACACAGATTTGTTTATGTTTGGCATAGATTCTATCATTTATTTGTTGTTTATGTATGACCGATTCTATCATTTATTTGTTGTTTATATATGGCATAGATTATATCATTTATTTGTTGTTTATATATGGCATAGATTTTATCATTTATTTGTTGTTTGTTTATATATAGAATCTAACAATTAATTTGCATAAATTAAACCATGAATGGATGAGTCATTAGCTTTACATTCATTTACAATAATTAAGTTTGTCTTACTAATTTATATATTTTTGAAATATGGCCTTAAAGTTCTCTACCATCTACTGTAGCATTACTTTCTGGCATTTTTAATCTGGACGCACCCTTTTCAAATTAAAACTCGGCGAACTTGAATATCATCAAGGTTTTCCATCTGTAAATATGAGTCTTTTCTATGATTCTTTAAAATATTTCTGACTTCACTCGAAGGTCAAATGATAAAAAATACTTTTTGAAATCTGCGTTATTAGTGTCTAAATCAACAATCAACAATTCACAATTAATTTGGTCTGACCATTAAAGTTACAGCACCACAGATCATTTGCTTTCAACTGATAATTCATCGCCCACCCACCCTCATGTCACCAAGACAAGTTTCAGGTTGGGTCTCGAACCTGCATCTCTATGCTTGCCAGTGGAAAACTCAACCACTAGCAGCTCAGGCCGAGGGTTGAGGGCTTTCTTCATCCTGGGGTTGGGAGGGGCTCTGATTACTGTGCTGGAGAGAGCGAGTGAGCGAGAGAGAGACTGGCACTGGGCAGCAGCTGCAGTGAGTGTGCACGCCAGCCGGTTCGCCAGTGGGTATTTTTTAGCAGGGGCAGGCAGCCAGGAAGTTAGAAGAGAGGCAGAAACTGATGAGAGAATGAAAGAGTGGATTTTTTTGGTAATCAGCGTCTGTTTCCTCCCTCATTAGTTTCAGGGGCTGTTGACTTCTGGATGCGCCTTTCATGGGTCAGTAGATCGGGGCTTTTCTGAGAGAAACTGAGATGGAAGGAGGCGGAGCCATGAGGCAGTCGATCAAGACTATTGCTGTTTAAAACGAGGTGGCAAGAGACTGTGGCATTATTCATGCACAGGGTCGCGCGTG
The DNA here is from genome assembly GCA_036877575.1 of Botia almorhae. Classification (NCBI taxonomy): domain Eukaryota; kingdom Metazoa; phylum Chordata; class Actinopteri; order Cypriniformes; family Botiidae; genus Botia; species Botia almorhae. Next base: position 12,485 of record JAZGTJ010009880.1, on the reverse strand, counting down.
CACGTGCGTGTGTCTGCATATTCTGTTGCATGAATGCGAAAACATGAATGTAAAGGAATATTTGAATCAAAATGTAAATAAAAAATTACCCTTATGACCCATGTTGAACACTAAATTATTTTTTACATTTAACACATTTATTACATTTGCATTTACATTTTTTTACATGCATACAGCACGTGTGCTAAATTTAAAATCTTCAAAAGTCATATGTTAGCTCTGTCTATATTTAAATCTACGCCTTTTTTACACGTTTTAAGTAAAGCAACTCGCAGTGCATTTAGTTATGTAGAATAAAAACTGTGTGCTGTGACACTGAAGATTTTCGGTAAATAACCTTCATTTGAGTCTCTTCTTTACCTAAAGCTATCGCATGGCTTCAGAAGATTTGGAAAATGTTTCTCGATTAACATGCAGAATCCACCATCTCTTCGCGTCGTGCTGCGGCTACACACATTCTGCCGTTAGCGTCCCATCGTCTAATTACCCCTCTCACACAAAATCACCACAATCCATCGCAATTAATGGTGTGGTCCAAACACAGAGGCGTGAATCTCGCATATTCGATCTTTTGAGAGACTGTTTGTGTGTGTGAACAATCTCCACCGGTTAATTTCCTCTATTGTCCTCATTTGAAACTTCTCCCCTCCTCGCCTCGTTGTAAAATTACAGGTCTATTCATCAATTACAGACCAGCCCGCTGATTGTCACAGAATGCCAGCATATTGCGTTTACGAGCTCATTAGACCGACAATATTGTACTTAGCCGCGCCTCGTTACGGGAAGAATGCGGTAAACACATTGTTTGTGCATGTAATCACTGTCAGTAGGGAGACTGAGACAATCAGCCACATTTTCTGGATAAATGAGCGAGGCAGGAAATGCGGTCAGCGTACGACAGACGGGGACGCCAGGCATGCCGTCTGAGAGAGGAGCGCACGAAAATATGAAGGTCAGAGATCACCGCTGCTACCAGGATTTATTGCCATGGTTACATTTACCCTAATAATGACTGACTGATGCATGCGCATGACTGCACGGTCAGCAGGAGTGACTTTAATGGCTGAAATAACTAACATTCTGTTTTTCTACCTGCTGGGAAATTCGTATTAAGATGATGGCGGCTTCGTTTTGGAATTTGGTGGCTGGTTTCTAGCTGGTCTGTGGTTGTGGGCCAGCTGGAGCAGGGTGATTGGACAACCAGCTAGCAGGCTAGATTTTTCAGCACGGAGCGTGTTCATACCTCTCGTCCGCAACCAATTTTCACCGCTCAAAAAATGTTGAAAACTTCAGATGAGCGTTTGATCTCTGTTGCGTCAACGTTATGATATGTTGCCTCATCCCTCGTCTCGTACTTCAGTCCACCTACGTTCGCCTTCCTTTGTCCGACACGTCAGATCAACAAGACTGGAGCTGCTCAATCTGAAGCCTTATGAGTTTGTGCTCGGGGTCTGTGGCTTTCACCCTGTAATGAGCTTATCTCTACCATCTCCACTGTAATGCCATTGTCTGACAATCGAAAGTGACATCAAAGAGAGTTAAGCTAATGTTATGAGGTGCATGAGGCCTCAAATAACTACGCCCATCGATCAGCTATCACACGGACAGCCGTTCCCATGGAAACAATGGTCAAGCAGCGCACTATTCTTGCTGTTGTTTAAATCAGCACATGAGTGGAATTTATAAATGAAAGCCTTCAATTCCCTGTGTGTTTTATGTAGCCTATCAAGGCAGCATGATTTATTATCTGTATTTGTACTTGATGTAATATGAGATTAAGATTTCGGTTCATATTTCAGTACATATACGTAATGACAGTTTGGCTAATCTGCATGTCTGTGGTTTTGCTACATCCATTTAGTCATTACAGCTAATGAACCCAATATGATTAACATGATTTAAGCTAGAAAGACATGTTCCTGGAACAATGTCCTCATTGGTCAGCGTTCAACAATCCTGTCAGCCAATCAGCTTTAGAATTTACTATAGTGGCTTCCATAATATTAACAACTTATGCTCATGTCACTCAGAGCTTAATTTGTTAATAAAAATATTGTTTTAGGCTCAACAAAAGAGCAAGTCTGACTTCTCAAAACCACATAGTCAGATCCAGAGTTCTGAACATTTTAACTTGGGTTCAACAGATAAGTCGCCCTCTCTGTTCATTTCCCACAATCCTCTGCAGTCTCTGCTCATGATTGCTCTCTCAGTAAGATCAGGATGTACAGATCAGAGCCAGACTCCAATCTGGGGAGGGGGGTTCGATGAACGATGAGCGTTGCGAAATGATGGGGTACTTAAAGGACAAAGTCATTTTTGAAAACCCCTAGAGAAATAACTGCAAGTCGTTCAGCGTTCTCGTCCAATGGAGAGCTGATTTCAGACTCTGCGTGTGCGATGTTCTTTAGAACGGTGATTTAGAGGAAACTTCTCTGAATGTTTCTCATCTCAGAGTACCATTAAAAAAGCGAAAGGGGCAAAAAAAATTAAGACGGAAAGAATGTCGCACCTCTGATACGTCTCGCTCATGTAAACCAGAATAAATGAAGTCTAATTTTATTTATAATACTCCAGCCTGCTTTAGCACTCTCATCATTTTCTTTTCGTATTTTCCGTAGCCCCATACTGCTGACTGCAGGGGACCGAACAGAAGAGGGTTCCTCTCCTATCTGAGCTTGAACTCTGTGTGCTGCCGGAGTCGATTGTAGCCTTTATTTCCGGCCTGACTTTTCCTTCAGTGAGATTTGGAGAAGGTGACTTTTATCCCCATTGAGGAGAGCAGAGCTTGCATACAGCACGGATGAGTGAGAGAGATAGGCTGAGTGCTGAAGGAGAGACAGAGGATTAAAAATCCAGAGCAGCCATTTACTTTGTGCCCGTTATCTTTGTGTATGACTTGGACCGTATTCTAGGTGGAAAAGTGAGCTTGGGATTTGTGGAATACAAAGATGTATTATCTGAATGAAGTAATGGAGCCCCCACACTCTGATATTTGAAGGCTTACCCTTCACTGTTTTGTACCTTCTTTTGAGAAGGGTATGACCTGATGAATTAACCTGGGTGGCAATATAAACAGGACCACTTTCTGTACAGATACAAAATAAAAAGAGCAAGCGAGAGAACGATCTCTAAAAATCCTGCTCTCTTCACCGAGGTTAAGTTAATATGTCTGTAACCATGGCGATCTCAGTTTGGTTGAATGCTTCTCCATTTCTCCATCTTGAGAACTACAGGAAGAACTGGGCTGGTGAAACTGCTTTTAAGCTGTAATTTTCTGTAAATAATGAACTTTAATAAATAAACTGTAAATAATGATTTAGAGATGTTAAACTTACTAACACAAAGTAGCTAACTACACTACTGTGCACTAGATGCTTGACAGAAAAATGTATTTTCAGATGTTTGTTTATGTCTTTTGGTTTATATTTTTGTTTTGGTATATAACACTGTCATTTAATTGTTGACTGGTACTGTACGTGTCTTTTGAAAATCCAATGACAGTTATGAAATTTACAAGACTCTTTGACTCCGGACCTTAGGTGATGAATAATGGCCATTGTGCTGTTGTTCAGTTTTATGGAAGGTTTATTTATTCCCATAAAGAAATAGTTGCGTGAAGTTATAAAACGCACATAAACCTTGTAGCAATTTACAGATATTCCACTGCCTGGTTTTAGCTAGTTTTTAGCCGAACACTTTTAGCTTCAAGTGGAAAATATTTTGACTGGCCATCTGTTTGCAAAGGCAGGATTTGTGGGCTCATGTCAAACTCCAGACCCCTTCAACTCGAGATCGGAACAACTCCCACACATGGTGTTGTTGCGATGAACACATCACGCTGACCAGAGTTTCCTTCCTCATAGATTCTTAACTGTATTGCTCAGTTCCGGCCTGTAGCTGAGATGGTGAATGTCTTTGAAGCTCTTCATCATGTTGAAGGTTGATGGAGTGTTTCTGAAAAGCTGCAGCACAACTATTGATGTTGGGTCCTCAAGATATTGTTTTCTGGAGGACAAAATCCCAGTATTTCTTTGTTGCTTCATCGTCATTGTACTGAATTGAATTATGGCTCATAAAAGTGTTTGAGAAGGCAATACAGTCTTTTATAATGTCTCATTGGATGACATGAAGCTTTAATTCGAGGTCTTTAGAAGCACCTGCATTCTCTACAGTTATCAGCAGGGCAGGATTATGAGATATAAATGTAACTTATTCAGCTCTCAACTGAAGCAGAGTTTAGAAGAGTGTGAAGATTTACTGAATGCAAAGAAAGCCCAATCTTTGCAGTCTCAGCTTGAAAGAGGCTTTGTGCTGATCTGGGACCAGTTTTTGCAATCCAAATCCCAGCCTTACTCAATTTAAGAGAAACAGTAAAAGATCTCACTTGGGGGTAGAAAGACCTTCAGTACCAAGGGCAGAAGAAACGATAAATAAAAAAATAATGTCACATCTGAGCCCCAAATCAATCAAAGCCATATATCGCATCAAGCCTTTTATTTTTGGCTGATTTCTTTCTGCCTAGCTTTGGTCACAGCGCACCATGACCCTAAATTCAATAGAAAGAGTGAAATGGTTCAGGAACAAAAAAATAAAATTAAAGAGAAAAACAATAAAGAAAACTCAATGTGTTTGTACTGCCGTTTGAAGGCGGAAATATTTGGAACAGAAGTTTTGAAGAGCAGAATAATCGTGTTTCAACAGTCACCATAGTTCTTCAAAACTTCACTCTTTTATCTAATTAAATGGTTTGTACCATATACGGAAATTTTAGAATAGTTTTTGTTTAAATAGTGCTTAGAGCCGTTTTTCCCAAAATCATTGTAAGCTTTGGTAGATCTTAGTGGTATTGTAAATAGAGGTTTATACAGTTAGCTTATACGCAGGTTATGGCCTGGGTTAGGACATTTAATGGACATCTCAGCTATGTTTCATTGATGTATGAATCTTGCTTCTGACGTTCTAAATTTGGAGTCATGCAGACACAGTGAGAGCAGACACATTAAATTACTAATATACTCAAGGATCATAGAGCTAATAAAGTTAATGTAGCAAGATATCTTAGATAATTTAATCTTTAAATAATTTAATGAGAATTGTTTAGGTTCACATTAAAATGTATCTGTAGGAGACTTCAAAATGGCATCTTCATATATCTGAACATAAGTTGTGATATTGTTGAGGTCTCGTAAAAAACTTATACAGTCTCTATTTAAGTCTCCACTTATTGCTGTCACAGTTGAGAATATTAAAGACATTTCAATTGTGATGTTTTTTCCAATAGGATTAAGATTTAGCAAAACATTCCCCTTTCAGTAGGTGTTCTGCATCACTACAATATGATAATATGGAAATAGCCAGCATGGTTTTACATGCTAAGTAATGTGATTACTACACTGAGAAACTTTCAGGAGATCAAAGAATTCCAGCAAACATATTGATGAGAAAAATCAGGCTCTGTGGCATCCAGTCAAATGAGCCACTTTGTCATTTAAATGTTAAAAGAGAATCATAGTTTCCAGAATTTGAACCGAGATCAGAAGAATCAGGGCTCGTCGAATGTGTCCAAACAAGCCCCAGAGGAAAACACTCTGTGTTTTTCTGCTGCAGTCACAAAGATATCATTGTTTCAATCAAAGGTTTCCCACTGCAGCACAGGCAATAACAAATTATGTCAGAATGTTGGTACGTCGCCAGCTGATCTGTTGTGTTCTCGACTAATGTCTTGTTGTGTCCAGAGACCAGAGCTCCATACAATACATAATCCTAACATGCCTGTTTTTTATTTTCTGTCTCTCTGCCTTTTAATAAACTTGTGCTTATCGCTTTGCTGTCAAAATACAGCAGAATTTAGAGATGATTTGAGAGGATTGAGGCAGGAACTTGCTTTAATAATGTGTAAACATAACGTGGTAGTTTATGAGCGAGTCCTTTGAAGATTTCCGCTGTATATGCTACTGAACCTATAAATCAGGGGTGTCCAGTCCTGTGCCAGGTAGGCCACTGCAGAGTTTAGATCCTGCCCAAATCAAACACACCCAAACTCATCAACAGTCTATAGGAATGCTTTATAGACAGGCATGCTTGAATGTAGGTTTGGAGCTAAACTCTGTTAGACAATACAAAAACGTAGGTAACTCATCCCCTGTGTGATCTTAGTTAGCATTTCAGACATAAGAGGAAGGAGAACAGGGAATATTTTCTGGCAAAGGTCTTAAGGCACAATAGTTTACATGCCAGTAAAACTTTACTTATCAAAATTTTTCTTCCCTCTTTATTCGGTCTCCCGGGGTCTGGAAAACAGTGGAGACCTCTTAGAGAATTGGAGGTATTGTTGCCTGTTTCTTTGCTTTTAATTATGGTTAAATGAAAAATTGGCAAGGATGTCTGCCAGCCCGCCTGCCCTCAATAATCTCTCTGAAATTTCGTTTGCCTTTCTCAAGCATGTACCACTATATTAATGAGTGTTTGCCGAGCGAAATTTCCATTCAGTGTAGGGGAGATAGTCCTGTGCATTTAAAGTGATTTACAGCAGCGTTGAACAGACATCTTTAAAATGAAATAAAGTGGAGACGCCAACTTCCTGTTGATCATGAAGGTCTCATGAAATATGAAATACTGTATTTCTTTACGTGAACTTTCAATATTGTGTAAATATTTTCTGCATTTTATATTAAAGTGAACTACTGAAAGATAAATGATCATTTATTGTTTACAAAGAGAATTTAAATGCTTAAAACCAGTAAATAATTAGTCAAAGTCACTAGTTAAAGAAATAATTTATCCAAAAATACAACCCAGTTAACAGGAAACATTCTCAGAACATTGGCTAATGGCTCACAAACTTTTTTCTTAAAGTTTGTGGAATGTTTTAAAAATGTTACAGAAGGTTTGAATAACATTCCTATAACAAAGCAACAACATTAACAAAATCTAAAGAATAAATTTTATATAAATAACAAACTACATTTGATATTTCCTGAAAATCAAACGGGATAAATATAAAGATTTTCAAAGTCTTTAAAACTGAAATGAGTGTTTTTTTGGATTTTTATTCAGTACGTCTGTTTCTATTTCTGAGTAAACATCCCAGAATGCTTTGGGAAGCCAGGAGACCCTGACAGTGGAACCTGAATGGCTGCCTGCTGTTCTGTTTGGACTCACTGCAGGAGTTAAGCTTCTCTGGAGAGCGTCTGCTTTCTCTGCTTTTGTTCAGGTTAGTACTCATAACTCTAGAGGGAATCTGAAAAGCTCAATATGACAGTACTTGCTAAACCCTCTGAATTGAGGCACCCCACCTACAGCTAATTTTGCACTTGTTAAATGTCATTAAAATGGGAACATTTTGGGATGATTAATATGTGATTATAATTGGGCCTTATGGAGATGGGGTGTAAGATAAACTTCGATTTCTCAGCCTTGTTACTTTGTAGTAATTTAACCGATCTGGAGCAATTGTAACAAGAAATGGAACGGTTCCTCAAATCGTCTCTCGAGCGTACTTCAAACTTCATTATTTTATATATGTTTGGAACTAAAGAAGACATTATGTAACATTCATGTAAAATATGAGCTGATGGATGGCTTTATCACGACAGAAGGATTTCTGTCCATATGGACTTGACAGAATATATTCAAAGTGATGTCGAGCATTTAAAATGGAAGAATCATTGTTGGATTTACATTAAAGACGCTGTTAGTCTGTGCTAATGTGCTCACATTTTTATGGTTACAAAGATCAGATTCTAGATGTGTACTCAGTGTGTCATTTATGTAAATTTTGGGTTCTAATTCATATACAAACACACACATGCACACACATTGGCATATGTTGTTTATGGTGAGTCTCCATAGACATAATTGTTTTTTACTGTACATACTGTATATTCTATCACCCAGCTCTACCCCTGAACCTAACCCTCACAGAACTATTGTCATTTTATTACTCAACATAAAAATCTTCATTTAGTATGTGCAAAAGGTACATATTCTACATATTTAACACCCCCCCCACACACACAGACATGTATGTATGTAAATCTGAGTTTTTTTTTAAATTGTTTCACCTTTTAACTTATACTAGTTTACCTTTACCAACATATTTCATGTGGGCTGTAAATTAATGAGGTCCTAAAAACTGCACGTGTAATCATTGTATAAATATTGGGGTAAGTTGTTTAAAGTAGCTAGTTTTAGAAGTATAGCATAAGGCTAGGTGACACGAAATTTCAAACGAAGAAAATATTTGCATTTGCAAGCAACTTTAAAGTTTTTTTTCTCCTTGAGCAATAAACATGCTTCTACCGCAAAGCTTTTCCAGGCCAAATTGTACCCAAATAAATAACTGGCATTTACGTCTGGCTATGAAGTCTATTGGTGTGTAGAATGCTGAATTTATACACTTATAAAAAAAAACAGATTTGGTGTTCGGCTACTTCTGACTGGCTCTTTCTCTGCTCTGTGCTGAAGCATTATTCCATTGATCTAAAATCCAGCATGCATAAGCGTATCTAAAAGAAACCCTTCTTTTGAAGACAGGCTACAGAGAGCAGCGATGCAATAGCAAAAGCATCTTCAGAAAGTACGACTCCCTCTTTTAGCTAATGAATGAAGTGCTGATTTGCTTTAAAAAATTGAGTGGTAAGAGCTTTTTATGCTAAATAGTTTTAATATTAAAAGTAGTCGAAACAGCGTGAAAAATTGTGGTATTATTTGCTTACAACGTTATGTTGTTGTGCATACATATAAAAGCGCCTCACGCAAAAAACATTTTTGCTTATTTCATCTCTCTGTTCGCCGTAATGGCGACTGTTCTGTTATGCATGCAGCGCTAACGATGACCTCATGCTGCTCGGGGCTAAACACAAACCTGCGTGCTGTATTTACCTCCGTAATGAGCATTTCATGGCCTTCCCTTTTGTAATAGAATATTCCGGTCTGGAGAATTTATAATGCAGTTTGCATTCTCTGGTTTCTATTAAACTCTGTCGCCAGGACGGGCTAGTACACAAGACCCTTCTATTAGCCTTCCTGCACCCGGCAGGGTGATTAGGGGAACATTAGGAAATTAGAGGAGAATTGCATTATGGGTACAGCAGATGGAGTGGTTGCAGTAATGGACAAAATGCTAGACGTAGAAACGGCTAACGTGATTGGTTAAATGTGTATGTGATGGCAAATGGCCCTGTTTGCTTCATACCGTAGTTTCAAAGAAAGTTTAAACGAGTGAGTTAGTGCACATTGCCTGTTTTAAAGAGTAGGAATTAAATAATCTATTTTTTCCTCATTATGCACAGGACAGTTGGAATGACCTTGTTTAGCTACTACCGTTTTACGATGTGGGTTTTATCCGATGAATTGAACAAGGACATTTCAGAAAGCAACTTGGGATGCAAGATTTGACCTGTTGAGTTGTTCTGTACTGAAGGCAAAGTGAATCTAGACCTTAGGATTCACATTGTGAATTACATTACAAGTTTTCAAACAAGAGCTCCTTTTTTCAGTAGTTGCCTTTCGCTACAAGCGAAATCAAAGCACTACGATCACAATGAATAACTAAGACCTTGTACTCTTAAATGAGTTATGCTCCCCAGTGTGTTACATAAGGCGAAGGGATCGTATCTCCGGGACTTACACCGTTCGTACGCCTCTCAATCTTTCACTATAGTCTTCATCAGCACACGCAGTGCGCCCTGGGCAATGAGCCTCGACGATTGCCTGATACCGCAGAGCCGTTACTGTGATTGAGAGATGCTACCGCAGTCCCCTTTTTTCAAGCATTATTTATATGTTTTAATGATTCTTTCTCTATGTGTCCCATCTCCTACCAAGGCTGCCAGTGAAAAATTCATAGTTTAGGCGCTTGCCCAACGCAGATGACTCCCATCACTCATTTCCGGACATGTTTAGTGTGGGTGGAAAGGACGGGGGGTCTCGGAAAGCGGAGGGCCGGTCCAAATGTCCTCCCTCAACCGAACGATATGACATTTTATTAAATAACTTTAAATATTAATGTAGTCCTCTGGATATGTTTGCTCACTCGTCCGAAATCACTTCTCCCTCTACCTCCTCCGAAAGCTCCAAGGTACTCGATTGTGTGTGTTCTTGAAAAATGAATGAATATGTATGTGTTTTTCTTTCTTTTTCTTTGTACACACTCTTGCTTGAGATTCAGAGCCAACAGGCACGGTGCGTTTGGTCTTGGGTCCACGCCAGTGCGACTGGCTTGTCAGTACGGATTGTCAGTGTAGCTGTCAGCTACTAAGGGTCATCCGTGCTTGTGCGACGAATCGCCGCTGTAGCCCCGGGATATGGAGGTCTTGAGAGTCAACTGTCTGACACCAGAACACAGCCCTGAGTTTCCCAGACATAGCCAACGAGTCCCAGCCAAAGGTTCATTAACAATACATTATAGCCCAATATTTCAAACGTGTCCCCAAGTGTATAGCCTGCTTTTTTGTATGTAGGGGACTGTGGGTTTCTTTGCTCAGTATTTAGTGGTATATATTATATACTATGACTGTATATACACTACAGGGTGAAAGTTTAGGATTTTTTGCCGGAAATGTTTCTTATGATCATAAAAGTCTTTCAATCTGAAGGCGTTCTCTTAAATATTTTAAATTAGTTTTGTAGACCTTAATACAATTATTAAATGTGCTCAAATATAACATGGTTTGATTTATTTGGAAAAGTCATGACATAATTCACATTTGCATTATCTGATTTGAGTTTTAATGAGGTTACTGTTATTCAATAATGTGGAAAAAATATGAATATTGAAAAAGTGTTCCCAAACCTTTGACAATGAATGGTACAAGTAATAGTGTTATGCCATAGATAGTCAGATATAGCACATATAAGGTGACAAAATAAGGTATCCAAATATGTCCTTAAATGCAATGTATACATTTTAATGGTGTGTCTATTTTCTGGGACTCAAACCCATGACCTTGACTAACTAGTGTCATGCTACAGGAACATTTACGCAATGGAGGCAGGTGACATTTGACCACAGTGTAAATGATAACAATACACAGTGGATGCCTACAGCTATGTGTGTGTATAAATAAGACGTCCACTGCTTAACTAAACGCTAAAAGTTCTGAAATGCATTTGAAATGCGATCACTTTTATTTTGATAAACTGACATAAATTAATTTCAATGTCATACTAAAGTGACACACGATGTTACACTCATATTAATTTAGCTTTTACCTTGGCAAATTATAACATTTGAGAACTGTGACTGTCAAAACATATTTAAAGATGTGGTTCAACTTGTAAGTGGTTTGTATTTTACACATTTAATTAACAAATTCTGTGAAAATTCATAGAAAAAATGCATTTGTATTACAAATGATTTTGTTATAATACAGGAAAGTTATCAAATATTTTGATAGGACTTTTTTGTTTGTTTTATTCTTTTAACTGTAAATACAAACAACTTAGGCCTTAGATTAGGTTTTAATTACAAAGATAAAGGAAGCCATATAAGAACGGAGGACTTTTAAACCAGGAAACAAAAGGACATCATGGCATTCCTCTATTAAGACCCTCTCTGAGATTTAATTAGCCATGCTATGCTAATCACAGTCATGCGGGCTATAAAAAATACATTAAACACACACCTGCTATCACATCGCAGACAGCACTGACAAAGACCGACGTAAAAAATAAAGCTTTTTATAGAGAACAGTTGGTGAAGACATGCCAAGCAGGGGAAATGATAGAAGCTCTACTGTAGTTACTGCTTTGCTTATGAAAGACTATCAGCATCCACATATGCCGACAAACACGTTGCTGCGTAATTTCATCATGGTTCCTGTGAAATTCTTTATGAAATTTCATTAGTTTTCAAATATTGAGATTTTTTTGTAGTGCTTTATATTTTAAAGGAATAATTCACCTAAATTAAATAAACCTAAATGATCTTCTTATGGACAATACAAGATGTTTTGAAAGCATGTGGTTTTCTTCACCAGTAGGGACAAACTGAGCCAGGCCTGATAGTAGAGCCCAAATAAATAATATGGCATTTGAGTGACTTTGAGAGCTGCGGTGTGCTGTCTACATCTCAACACGAGGGTGAAAAAACAATGACAGAATTTTCATTTGTGACAGAACTTTTCTTCTGTAGCATTTTATAATTCAGGTCCAGTTCATCAACTATTGTAACTTGTGCGATAGAAAAGTCGTTAAATCTGCTAACCTGCATATCAAGGCCGATTCAGAATGACACGCACACACACACACAGATGTGTCATTGTGGTGAACACAAATGAAGGGAATGATAATGTTAATTACAGAAGCAAGGTGACACCAGCGGCTCCTGCTGAAGACTGCAGACGTTGCTTTAATTAGGGAGATGTCGTCAACTGAGAGAGGTCAAATAGAGGAACCACAAGTGTTCAGTCCTCTAATCTGATCATCTCTACCTCCATCTATCATGCTTTCATCTCAACATCTTTATGGTCACTCTTTCTTGT